>ML661896.1:18129033-18237782 GCA_007570785.1 Antilocapra americana
ATCTCGCTGCACCAGCCCCGAGCATCAATCCTGGGCTGGCGATTGATTAGACATATGATAATTAACATGTTTCAATGCCATTCTCCCATATCATCCCACCCTTGCCCTCATCCACAGAGTCCACAAGTCTATTCTATACATCTGCATTCCTTTTGCTGTCTCGCATGCTGGGTTCTCGTTACCGTCTTTCTAAATTCCATATATATGTGTTAATATACTGTATTGTTGTTTTTGCTTCTGGCTTATTTCACTCTGGATAATGGGCTCCAGTTTCATCCATCTGAGTAGAACTGATTCAAATGAATTTTTTTTTAATGCTGAGTAATATTCCATTGTGTATATGTACCACAGCTTTCTTATCCATTCATCAGTTGATGGGCATCTAGGTTGCTTCCATGTCCTGGCTATTGTAAATAAAGCAGCGATGAACATTGGGGTACACGTGTCTCTTTCAGTTCTGGTTTCCTCGGTGTATATGCCCAGCAGTGGGATTGCTGGGTCATATGGCAGGACTATTTGCAGTTTTTTAAGGAATCTCCACACTGTTTTCCATAGTGGCTGTATTAGTTTGCAATCCCACCAACAGTGTAAGAGTTCCCTTTTCTCCACATCCTCTCCAGCATTTATTACTTGTAGATTTTTGGATTGCAGCCATTCTGAGTGGTGTAAAGTGATATCTCATTGTGGTTTTGATTTGCATTTCTCTGATAATGAGTGATGTTGAGCATCTTTTCATGTGTTTGTTAGCCATTTTTATGTCTTCTTTGGAGAAATGTCTGTTAAGTTCTTTGGCCCACTTTTTGATTGGGTCATTTATTTTTCTAGAATGGAGCTGCAGGAGTTGCTTGTATATTTTTGAGATTAGTTGTTTGTCCGTTGCTTCATTGGCTATTATTTTCTCCCATTCTGAAGGCTGTCTTTTCACCTTGCTTATAGTTTCCTTTGCTGTGCAGAAGCTTTTAATTTTAATTAGGTCCCATTTGTTTATTTGTGCTTTTATTTCCAATATTCTGGGAGGTGGGTCATGTCGGATCTGGCTTTGGTTTATGTCAGAGAGTGTTTTCCCAATGTTATCCTCTAGGAGTTTTATAGTTTCTGGTCTTATGCTTAGATCTTTGATCCATTTTGAATTTATCTTTGTGTATGGTGTTAGAAAGTGTTCTAGTTTCATTCTTTTACAAGTGGCTGTCCAGTTTTCCCAGCACCACTTGTTAAAGAGGTTGTCTTTTCTCCATTGTATATTTTTGCCTCCTTTGTCAGAGATAAGGTGTCCATAGATGTGTGGATTTATCTCTGGGCTTTCTATTTTGTTCCATTGATCTATATTTCTGTCTTTGTGCCAGTACCATACTGTCTTAATGACTGTGGATTTGTAGTATAGTCTAAAGTCAGGTAGGTTGATTCCTCCAGTTCCATTCTTCTTTCTCAAGATTGCTTTGGCTATACGAGGTTTTTGTATTTCCATACAAATTGTGAAATTATTTGTTCTAATTCTCTGAAAAGGACCTCTGGTAGCTTGATAGGAATTGCATTGAATCTATAGATTGCTTTGGGTAGTATACTCATTTTCACTATATTGATTCTTCCAATCCACGAACACGGCACATTTCTCCATCTGTTTGTGTCCTCTTTGATTTCTTTCATCAGTGTTTTCTAGTTTTCTATATACAAGTCTTTTGTTTCTTTAGGTAGAAATACTCCTAAGTATTTTATTCTTTTTGTTTCGATGGTGAATGGAATTGTTTCCATAATTTCTCTTTCTGTTTTCTCATTGTTAGTGTATAGAAATGCCAGGGATTTCTGTGTGTTGATTTTGTATCCTGAAACTTTGCTATATTCACTGATTAGCTCTAGTAATTTTCTCATAGAGTCTTTAGGGTTTTCAATATAGAGGATCATGTCATCTGCAAACAGAGAGAGTTTTACTTCTTCTTTTCCAATCTGGATTCCTTTGATTTCTTTATCTGCTCTGATTGCTGTGGCCAAGACTTCCAAAACTATGTTGAAAAGTAGTGGTGAGAGTGGGCACCCTTGTCTTGTTCCTGACCTCAGAGGGAATGCTTTCAGTTTTTCACCATTGAGGATAATGTTTGCTATGGGTTTGTCATATATAGCTTTTATTATGTTGAGGAATGTTCCTTCTATTCCTGCTTTTTGGAGGGTTTTTATCATAAATGGATGTTGAATTTTGTCAAAGGCTTTCTCTGCATCTATTGAGATAATCATGTGATTTTTATTTTTCAATTTGTTGATGTGGTGTATTACATTGATTGATTTGCGAATATTGAAGAATCCTTGCATCCCTGGGATTGCATATGACTTTTTATTTGGCATAATATTTTTGAAAGAGGTCTGTGTCATTGTGTGTGGTTTGTTCATTTGTATTGTGGAATAATATTCTGTTATATGAATCCATCATAGTTGGTTTATCCATTTACCTGTTAACGTGTGTTTATGTCATTTGTAATTATTTAGGGATAGAATGTCCATGTTATCAGGTAGGTATAGATTTGACTTTATGAGAAACTGCCCAATGGTTCTACAGAGTTGTTGTAATATTTCATACTCCCATCAGTCACATATGAGAGTTTCTGTTTTTTTTCACATCCTAACACTTGGTAGTGGCAATTTAAAATTTTTTAGCCATTCCAGTGTGTGTATAGTGGTATCTCTGTGGTTTTAATTTGCATGTTCCTAAAAAATAAAAAGAAAATGCAAATTAAATTTTTTAGTTTAATTTACTATTATTTCATGAGCTTATTGATATTTTATACATTTCCTGCTGTGAATAGTCTATTCAAAGCTTTTGTCCATCTTTGGCAACCCATGCTGGGTTGCTTGCCACATATGTGTCAAATATATGCATTGCAAAAAATTCTTCCCAATCTGTGGCTTATCCTTTAGCTTTTTTAATGACATTTTTTAAAGGATAGATGTTTCTAATTTACATAAAATAAAATTTTAAATTCTTTTATGTTTAGTGCCACTTGGTTTTTCTGTCTAAGAAATCTTTGCAAATATTGAGATCATAAAATATTTTCCTATACTTTCTTCTAGAAGCCTTATAGTTTTAGTTTTTATAGATAGTTTTGTGATTCACCTTGAGTTAATTTTTGTTATTTGGTGAGAGTAGATGGTTTATACTAATTTTTCTGCTACAGGAATCCAGTTGTTCTACCATTATTTGTTTAAAAGATTTTCCTCTCTTTATTGAATTATTTTGGCATCTTTGCCAATATGAATTGACCACATATGTGAATTGACCATTTATTTCTCGACTCTATTCCATTACATCAATCTAAACAAAACTTGATAGGATTCTAGTTGCACTGATGTCTTTATTGGCATCATTAAGTTTTAATAAGCCAGTTATCTTGGCTTGTGTGTATGAAAGTGTTCATTGCTCAGTCGTGTCCAACTTCAAAACAGATATACAAGTTGAGTGCTTCCATGACTGTTTGCCAGTGGAACCATGCATAAGAGTTTAAGTCAGGTTGGGCATTCTGTCTTTTATGTTTTCCAAATCTCCTCCTAGACAGTAATCTGATCTTAAGCTATTCTGTAGTAAGCAAAACCCAAAAATATATGGTTATAAACTCAATCAAGAATGATAATCCCAGTAAAAGGGATGCATTTTTCAACCCATTTATATAAAATGTGGCTTGAACTTAATTTTCATTCATTCATTCATTCAATAACTTATTGTCTACTGTTTTCCAGACACTGTTCTAGAGAAGGAAAGAGGGGAGGAAAACATTTCTTTGTTCATAATTTCTGCAAGGAAACAATACTTATAATCTCTACTCTATTGCCTGTTTAACAGTGTTTGTCTCACAGTTACAGAGAAAAAAACCTATGCCTGATAAAATAAACATTGGATAGAATGTTTTTATGCATTCCTATGAATTTACAGAAAATTATCAGTACTCAGAGTTTACTAAAGAAAAATACTTCCTCAGGCTTTTCAAGTTTGCTATCCCTGTCATAAAACATCCATTTCTTTTAAGCCCAAGAATATAAACTGTCCCTTCTGTCCATTTGAATTTTCCAACCTATTTTAGCAGAGAAGGCAATGGCAACCCACTCCAGTACTTTTGCCTGGAGAATCCCATGGATGGAGGAGTCTGGTGGGCTGTAGTCCATGGGGTCGCAAAGAGTCGGACACAGCTGAGCGACTTCACTTTCACTTGTCACTTTTATGCATTGGAGAAGGAAATGGCAACCCACTCCAGTGTTCTTGCCTGGAGAATCCCAGGGACGACGGAGCCTGGTGGGCTGCCGTCTATGGGGTTGCACAGAGTCGGACACGACTGAAGCCACTTAGCAGCAGCAGCAACCTGTTTTATTATTTCTAAGAGAAGTTTGTTCAGAAATGGGACTTTAATATGACCATTTCTTCTCTGGATTTATGTAATTTAAATGAATATTGTTTTATCCTAATATTATTATTTTAAAAAATTTCCCCAAACTCCCTGGTGAATGAAACATTTAGGAGTTTTGCAGTTCAAGAGATAAGTTGTAAGTGGTGAAGAATGTGAGCAATTCCAGAGCACCCTTCTTAGGCAGCAGAGGAGATTCCTGTGGAATCTATGTCTTAGAGACATAGAGAAACCTTTTCTAAATATAACAGTATACAAGTACAGCAGGATGCACACACAGTGTTGGGGGCAACAGGAAGGGAAATGTAAAGGAGGCCCACTGTTAGCAGGTTAAAAGGGATGACAACTGCAAATAGAATGTCCAGAGTACAGTGCAGCCAAACATTTATTTCAGAGAATTCTAAGAGAAGGCCCGTGGAGTACGAGCAAGCAAAGCTTGTTAGGATTGTGGTTGCACCGAGTGCTATTTTGTAAATTCACATTGATGAATAATTGGATATTTCACTGTTAAAATGGAGTTTACTCGTCTGTGTGCTCTAATTCAGAGGTTAGGAAGCTTTTCCTATAAATGGCCACTTAATAAATAATGTAGGCCTCGTTGTCTGTCTGCTCTGCAGTGGTAAGACAAAAACAATCAAGACAAGTACACCGATAAACAAACATGGCTCTGTTTCGGTAAAACCTTATTTACAAAAAAAAAAAGATGGACTGCTAGCCAGGTTTGACCAGGGAGCCCTAGATTGTCAACGCTTGTCCTAATCTTCAAGGAATTCTAATGAAGTATCTTGCAAAATTGTACACTGACGTATAAAGAACTGTGGCCTTGAGACTGTTCTTCCTCTGAGTGCCCGGTACTGTGGGGGCTATCTTCAAAGAAAATATGACTTCCAAGGAGAATTAAACTTTGAAAGTCATCTCCATTCCAAATGCATGTGATCAACAGAAACAATATATGAATAAGCTCAGCTCAGGAAAATCTGACTTTGCTTCTCCTTCAGTTTTCTTCCTAGTCCTACAGCATCCAATACATGTGTCTACCTAGTCATAAAGCCGCCTCTGATGGTGCTCGTCTAGCTCTGTTCTTGGGAGGAGTTCTGTGCCATAGATGCAGGTAGCTCATTTCTTGTTGAATAGTCTTTACCATGAGGTATAGGGCTTGGTTCAGTACACAGTCCTTGGCTGGATTCTCATTTCTCTTGGATTTGGTATATAGGCAATCCTCCCTCAAGATCCTTGCGCAGTTGGGTCCAGGTCTTCCTGTTGAAACCAAAATGCATGGATCCTCAAGTCTCTTATACAAAATGGTATAGTATTTGCATATGACCTACACACATCCTCCAGTATACTTTTAAATCCTCTCTGGATTGCTTGTAATACCTAATACAAAGTAAATGCTATGTAAATAGTTGCCAGTGTGTGGCAAATTCAAGTTACGTTTTTCTAGAACTTTCTGGACATGTAAAAAATATTTTTGACCTGATGTTGGTTGATTCTGCAGATGCAAAACCTGAAGATACAAGTGACTGACTATAGTTACACTTCCAAGTCCAGAATGGTAATTCCGTTAAAAAATTATTGAAATATAGTTGATTTACAACATTGTGCTAGTTTCAGGTGTACAATAAAGTGATTCAATTATACATATACATATATTCCTTCTTTTTAAGTTTCTTTACCCTCATAGGTTGTTACAGAATATTGAGTAGAGTTCCCTGTGCTATACAGTAGATCCTTGTTGGTTATATTTTTATATATAGTATATTAACCCAAAGCTTATTCCTCCCCTCATACTCATATTTCCCCTATGGTAACCATAAGTTTGTTTTAAAAATCTGTGACACTGTTTTATAAATAAGTTCATTATTATCATTTTTCAAAATTAGATTCCACATATGAAGGATATCATATGATATTTGTCCTTTTTTGTCTGTCACTTAGTATGACACTCTCTAGGTTCATTCATGTTGCTGCAAATGGCATTGCTTCATTCTTTTTATGACTGAATAATATTCCATTGTATATATATATCATATCTTCTTTATCCCTTCATCTGTTGATAGACATTTATTAATAGATTGTTTGCATATCTTGGCTATTGCTAATAGTGCTGCTATGAACACTGGGGTGCATGTATTTTTTCGAAGCATTGTTTTCTCCACAGGCATACCCAGGAGTGGGATTGATGAATCATATGGTGGTTCTATTTTTAGTTTTTAAGAAACCTCCACAACATGCGAGACAGCAAAAGGAACACAGATGTATAGAATAGACTCGTGGACTCTGAATGAGGGAAAGGGTGGGATGATATGGGAGAATGGCATTGAAACATGTTAATTATCATATATCTAATCAATCACCAGCCCAGGATTGATTCTCGGGGCTGGTGCATCGAGATTTCCCGGGGGGGAGGGAGGAGGGAGGAGGGAGGGAGGGGTTTCTGGAGGGGGAGCATATGTAAACCCATGGTGATATCATGGCATTGTATGACAAAAACAATAAAAGGGAGGAAAAAAAAAAAGAAAGAAAAAAAAAAAAAGAAACCTCCATACTGTTCTCCATAGTGGTTGTACCAGTTTACATTCCCATCAACAAAGTATGTGGGTTCCCTCCACATCCTCTCCAGCATTTATGGTTTGTAGACTTTTTGATGATAGCCATTCTGATCAGTGTGAGGTGATAGCTCATTGCAGTTTTAACTTGCATTTCTCCTATAATTAGTAATGTTGAGCATCTTTTCATGTGCTTTTCTGGCCACCTCTATGTCTTCTTTAGAGAAATTTCTATTTAGATCTGCCTTTTTTTATTAGATTGTTTGTTTTATTAATATTGAGCTGCATGAGCTATTTGTATATTTTGGAGATTAATCCCTCGTCGTTCGCTTTCTTTGCAAATATTTTCTCCTGTTCTGTTGGTTGTCTTATCATTTTGTTTATGGTTTCTTTTGCTATACAAAAGCTTTTAAGTTTCATTAGGCCTAATTTGTTTACTTTTTTTAAAATTTTCATTATCCTAGGAGTTAGATCCAAAAAGATTGCTGCAAAATACTAATCCTGAGTTAGTATTATTAGGAAGATTAAACAAGAGTTAGATGCTCAAATATCCCTAAGACTTGAGAAAATACCACAAAAGTAGCTTTTAATCCTTTCTCTCCAAAAGTCCTTTTCTGTTTTTATTCTTCTGCTTAATTAATGGGCTTGATTTTAGTTTTCAAAATCCGTTTAAAATCAAGCTAATCTTATTCGGCTCATTCAACATGCAGCCGTTTTTTGTCAGTTCCTGCAGTATGCTCGGCACTGGACTAAGTTGCTTGGGATGTGACCATGCAGAGAACAAATAAGACCCTAATGTTCATGGAGGTTACGTTCAAGTAAAGGAAACGAATACTACACATGTAAACAAACCAACGCTGGTAATATGTGCTGTAAGAGCTGTGAAGAAACCAGCACTGGCATACCTGTGCACGTACTGATAGTGGTGGTGGCAGTGGTGCACAGGCATGTGTGTGTTCATGTGTCTGTGTGATGTGCATGTGTGTGCACATGTGTCTGTGTAGGTGCATGTGTGTCTGTGTGCCTGTGTGTATTTCTGTGTGTGTGTGTGTGTGCTTTAGGAAGAGACAAATTACTCGAGAGAGTAGTCAGGAAGGGTCTGTCTGTTGGAGTTGACATTTCAACAGAGATCCGGAAAATAAAATAAGAAAGCTACCCAAAGGGCTGGGGGAAGAGTCTAGGCAATAACAAGAGCACGCGCCAAGCTCCTTTTCAGTCTCTCCCCTAACCTGGAGCAAGAATGAGTTTGGTTTCTTTGAGGAACCTAGAGGTGAGCAAAGATGCAACACAGGACAGATGGGAGAGAGGTAAGGGAGCCCAAAGCAGAGGCTTAGGAGGCACCGAGTTATAGAAGTTCAAGCGTTTAGCCTTTGTTTTGAGAACAGTGCCATAACCATGGTACGTTTAGTCAGGGGAGGTTGAGGATTTGTTTTATAACTTTAGTAGGTGACTAGGTCTGCTCTGAAAAAAGAAGGATTAGACAGTAGGAGTGATTTTTCTTCCACTGTGCCTGAAAGAGCATGTGGACAGCAAGGAGCATCCATTTATCTGCAAGGCAGTAAACTTAGGGGAGTGCGCAAAACATCCAAATGGGATAACTGGCTACATTAGAGACAGATGTGAAAAATGTTTGTATGTGAATTAATATAGTATCATGAGGTTATCCAACATCACTAGAAGAATGGAGACAGGAGCGAAAGAATAGGGAAAGGAGAGATACTAACACACACAAAAGCAAAGAGGACAGGAGAGGAGAAAGTGAGCAGAAAGAAAATATAAGGTGACTGGTATAAAATGAGATGTTTACTTTTCTGTGGAATCATTAAAAGGCACTTATATGGGGATAAAAAACGCTAAATCTATTTTTAGAGTATCTGTGCTTAATCGTTCAGTCATGTCCAACTCTTGGCGACCCTATGGACTGTAGCCCTCAATGCTCCTTTATCCATGGGAATTCTCCAGGCAACAATACTGGAGTGGGTTGTCATGCCCTCCTCCAGGGGATCTTCCCAACCCAGGGATTGAACCCAGGTCTCACACATGGTGGATAAATTCTTCTTAGAGTGTCTACTAGTTCCTTTTACCTTTTCTCTTGCTCTCCTCCCCCAACCCCGCATCTCCCATGCAAGCCCACAAGAAGATCAAGGACTGAGTTGGAGAGCCAGGGCAAAGGAAGCTTCTGCATGATCATTTCCCCTGCCCTCACCACCAGCAGGGCCTCTCCCAGGTCAACAGATGTGCTCAAAGGTTATTTCAGTAAAATTACTGTGAAATGTACAAAGTGAAAGTAGTGAGCACTGGAAACAGAAGAAATCCATGGTTGGAGAAAGACTCAGAATTCGGTGTTTAGCTAACTGTTGTTCTTATTAGTATCATCTGCCCTAGTTGCAATCCAGCATATCATCACCAATTACGTGCTACATGGACTGGAATCCTGGCATGGGTTCATTGTCAAGTGACAATTACGACAAGGGTTATCAGTCTGTTCTCTTGACCTAGAAGGGATATGGAGGAAAATGTTTAGAGGGGGATGTGTGTATGTGTGTGTGAGCAGTTAGAAAGAGAGTGCTCAGCATAGTTATGTATATAGCTTATAAGATTCCAGTCTCTGGCCAAGTGTACACAGTTACTGAAAGGATGGAAATACATATACTTAGTTTGTGAAAAATTATTTATATTAGCTCTTTTCAAAATGTGTAGTAAGGAGTTAGTTTTTACATTATTTGAATCACTTTATGGCATTTCCTCTCAAAAATACCAAACGATTGTGCAATATTAAAATAACGATAAATCTTGGACTGCTCTATCTGTTCAGTTCCAAGTGAACCATAGTATATATGAAACACATGACATTTCAGTCAGCAAAAATTAAGACCACATTTTCCTCCTCAGTTAGCTTCTTTCCTATGTCAAATACTGTGTCAAGTGGAGTTTAATTATTTTAGCTGTTGGGGTGTTTATGGGTAACAAGAAGTTTCCAAATAAACTTTTCAACAGAGACTCCCAGGAAAAGCTTGCTGATAAGTAGCACAAGAACACTGTTCTAGCTATAATTACTGAAATGGACACTATCCATTGTGTGTCTAAATAAAATAGGTAATGTTGTGATTCACCAACAATTTAATAACTTTTAGTGTTAGTCTTAGTTTTATGACTGGAATTTTATAATTAATCAATAGAGAAAAATCTGTAGCCTGAAATTGTGTCATCCTTCCACATGATATTTACAAAACAGATTTAAAACCCATACATTTTCAAATACTCATTTCATAGTGTCTCAGGATATTTCAGCCTAGTTTATCTTCCCATATAATTGTGGTATTATAAGATTCAAAAAATCAGAAAAGTTAAAAACTATGAACAAACAGATTCAACACTTAAGTGGAAGCTTCAGGAGGCTACAGGGAGAAAAGAACAATGAACAGAAAAAGTAAAACCAAGAAATTTATAAAGCCCACTGAAAGCAAATGAGGACTAAGTGCATCTCATCTGTACCTTTTCACCCTAGGGTCCAGAATAGTGAAATAATTCTCAAGATATAGAGGAAGGAAAAGCCTGTTTAGTCACCTTAGGAGTGAATTGCCATATATGTCTTTGAGTGGAATAGCCTTTGCTGATGAGATTTCTGGGCCTCAAAGGGCAGGAAAGATAAAAGAGGAGAATGAAAGGAAGATGTTCATGATGAGTCTTGTTAGTGTCCCATGGACCTTAGCTGATAACAGTCTCTAATTCCCCTGGAGGGTGGGTTAACCACCAACCTTCACAGAAAAACCACATAGGAAAAAGAGCTTTGCTAGACCCTAGGAATGGTCCATCTGTCCTATATGAAGATAGTATTTAGAATCATATAATGCAAATAACTTAATCATAAAAGTATAGTAGTTGCATCCATGAAGGAAAGGCTAAGACCATCACTGAAGCCTTGGTATTATTGAGAATCTGATTGCTTTTTTCAAAAAAACCTTCTCACTTAGGTAAAAAGTTTTGCCTGTTTCTTTAAGTGACTAGAATAGGAGTCTTTTTATTTAAAATGATACACAATCCTTGTTTTCTTTTTCTTTCATTTATTTTTAATTGGAGGATAATTGCTTTACAGTGTTGTGTTGGTTTCTGCTGTACAACAGTGTGAATCAGCCGTAAGTATACATGTATCCCCACCAACCTTGAACATCCCTCCCACCTCCGACCCCATCCCACCCCTTTAGGTTGTCACAGAGCACCGGACTGCACTCCCTGTGTTATATAGCAACTTCCCACTAGCTATTGATTTGACATATGGTGATGTATATATTTCATTGCTACTCTCTCAATTCATCTCACCTTCTTCTTCCCTCACTGTGTCCACAAGTCAGTTCTCTATGTCTGTCTCTTAGTCCTGCCCTGCAAATAGGTTCATCAGCATCATCTTTCTAGATTCCATATGTCCTGCTCTTAGTCACTCAGTCATGTCTGACTCTTTGTGACCCCATGGACTGTAGTCTGCCAGGCTTCTCTGTCCATGGGGATTCTTCAGGCAAGAATATTAGAGTGGGTTGCCATGCCTTCATCCAGGGAATCTTCCCAACCCAAGGATTGAACCCAGGTTTCCTTCATTGCAGGCTGATTCTTTACCATCTGAGCCACCAGGTAAGTCCCTAGATTCTATATATATGTGTAATATACAATACTTGTTTATCTTTTTCTGACTTGTAATATTTCACACCGTATAACAGGCTGTAGATTTGCCCACCTCAGTTCAACTGACTCAGATTCACAACACACAATCCTAACAGGTATATAGATGAAGTAAATGTATTGTAGTAGTTTGTTAGTTACTCATAGATGGAAGAGTTGGATTATTTGGAAATATGTCTAACTGTGGTTGTGGTAATGGGAACTCAAAAATTATATCACAAAATATCTGTTCTAGGCTCTTCTGCCAGAGGCAGCATTCTGGGCTGAATGAATTACTAAATAAATCCAACTCCACCCAGGCCTTCTTAGTGGACTCAAGTATACTTAGACAGGGCATTTATTATAAGGATACATGTGCATGGGAACACAGGGGACTCAAACAACCAGGCCTCAGGAAGGGCAAGAACTACCTGTTCCAGAGAAATTCCTAGCCAAAGAGTTGAGTGGAGTCTGTTCTCCAGGCCAAACACCAAAATAATTAGTAGGTAATTTTTATAAAAGCTTCAGAATTATAGAGGAAAGTCAAAAGAGTTTCTCAACCAAGTTCTTTTTTATTTCTGCTGATTTTTCAGCATTAACAGTCAGATACTATCCCCATTGGCTTTTCAGCTCTATCAGTTCAGTTCAGTTCAGTTGCTCAGTCATGTCTGACTCATTGTGACCCCATGAATCACAGCACGCCAGGCCTCCCTGTCCATCACCAACTGCCGGAGTCTACCCAAACCCGTGTCCATTGAGTCAGTGATACCATCCAACCATCTCATCCTCTGTTGTCCCCCTCTCCCCCTGCCTTCAATCTTTCCCAGCATCAGGGTCTTTTCAAATGAGTCAGCTCTTAGCATCAGGTGGCCAAAGTATTGGAGTTTCAGCTTCAACATCAGTCCTTCCAATGAACACCCAGGACTGATCTCCTAAGGATGAATTGGTTGGATCTCCTTGTTGTCCAAGGGACTCTCAAGAGTCTTCTCCAATACCACAGTTCAAAACCATCAATTCTTCAACGCTCAGCTTTCTTCAACATACAACTCTCACATCCATACATGACTACTGGTAAAACCATAGCCTTGACTAGACAGACCTTTGTTGGCAAAGTAATGTCTCTGCTGTTTAATATGCTGTCTAGCTTGGTCATAACTTTCCTTCCCAGGAGTAAGCGTCTTTTAATTTCATGGCTGCAATCACCCTGCAGCCCTATACTAGGCCTCTATTCAGGCCGATAGTAGGCCTCTTTCTGAGTAGAACTAAAGACTCCACCCTGTTTTCCTTTTTAGGAGAGATGAAGAAAGAGTCCTATCCACAGTCAAACTCTGCAACCGTGACCTGGTGACTCCTTTCCCACTTATGGGGTGGCCTGCTTTCTCTTTATACATTAGTAATATCTGAACATAATCTCTCATTTCGTCTTTGGGACATTGTGACAGAGGTTTCTTCCATTATCCAGTAGAATTTTCATAAAGTTCCAGGAGTGCACATATTTTCCAGACATACTGCAAGACATAAAGACTAAAGAATATTGTATGTCTTCTGCACCCAGGTGGCAATGGCAGCCCCTCATGGTTGCCCACCTGAGCGCTCCATCTTTAGCTTGTTCCCGTGCTCTACCCTGTTTCATCCACAGTCATTCTGTCTCCTTCTTTTCTGTCTTTTTCTTCTTTATTTTAATCTTTAAAAATTGAAATGTAGTTGATTTACAGTTGTATTACAGTAGTTGTGTTAGTTTCAGGTGTGCCCAGCAAAGTGATTCATGTGTGTGTGTGTGCGTATGTGTGTGTATTAATACATACACATGTTCTTTTTCAGATACTTTTCCATTATAGGTTATTATAAGATATTGAGTATAGTTTCCTATGCCGTACAATAGATCCTTATTGTTTATTTTATACAGAGTAGTATGTATCTGTTAATCCCAGATTCTTTATCTGCCACTTCCCTCCCCCATTTTTGCCTTTGGTAACCATACGTTTGTTTTTTTATGTCTGTGGATCACTTTCTGTTTTGTAAAATAGTTTCATTTGTATAATTTTTAAAGATTCCATATATAAGTTATATCATATGATATTTGTCTTTATCTGACTTACTTTACTTTGTATGATAATCTCTAGGTCCATCTATGTTGCTATAAATTAATTATTTCATTTCTATGACTGAGTAATATTACATTGTATATATATTCCACATCTTCTTTATCCATTCATCTGTCCATGGACGTTTAGGTTGCTTGCATGTCTTGGCTATTGTAAATATTGTTGCTGTGAACATTGGGGTGCATATATCTTTCCATATTAGAGTTTTCTCTGGGTATATGCTTGGGAATGGTATTGCAGGATCATGCATGTGTGTGTGATAAGGCACTTCAGTCGTGTCCAGCTCTTTACAACCCTCTGGACCATAGCTCATCAGGCTCCTCTGCCCATGGGATTCTCCAGGCAAGAATACTGGAGTGGGTTGCCATGCCCTCCTCCAGGAGATCTTTCTGACCCAAGGATAGAACCCATGTCTCCTGCATTGGCAGGATCTGTAAAGGCAGATTCTTTACCACTGGTGCCACCTGGGAAGCTCATTGCAAGATCATATGGTAACTCTACTTTTATTCTGTTAGAGATCCTCCACAGTGTTCTCCACAGTGGATGCACTAGTTTACATCCCTACCAAAAGTGTAGGAGGGTTCCCCTTTCTCGACATGCTCTTCAGCTTTTATTATTTGTAGTCTTTTTGATGATGGCCATTCGTACTGGTGTGAGGTGCTATCTCACTGTAGTTTTGATTTACATTTCTCTAGTAATTAGTGATGTTGGGCATCTTTTCATGTGACTTTTGGCCATCTGTATATGTCTTCTTTAGAGAAATATTTAGCTCTTCTACATATTCTTTCTCCTTCTTAAGCATAATTTATTTTCTATGATGTTTCGTGCTTCTGTTCTCCAACTTCACAACTCTTTCTTATTTTCTTTTAGCAGCCATTGTTTTTATCCTTCCTGAGAGACTAATTGTGATTTAATCAGTTTGTCTGTTCATGTCATAGACTACTGCTGATGGATATCTTTGTCCAGTGCCCAAGCTCTGATACAATCAGCTTGGTTTGGGGATTGGGAGTTGAAAAATATGTTACAGAACGTGACCACCCAGGGCAATTGGTCCAGAGGAGAAGGGGCAGGTTTCCTTAACAAGGTCTATCAGTATGACAAGCACCATAATTGAAATATTTCATACTGCTTTGATCTGATAACTTTAGAAAATGTACTCATATTTCTCAAAATTTTTGAGTATCTTTCTTTCCTTTTCAGGACTACAGGTTGGAGTGTCTTTTAATGAAATATGAATAAAATATTCTTTGAACTAACTACAGAATAAAAACTTAGGAATTCCTCAGACTATTTTTAAACAGGAAGAATAATTTTAAGAATCTATAGTCATATAATTACATTTTTCAGCCTACAGTGTTATTTATGAAGATATGGGAAAGAAGACCTATTGAGACCATATAGTAACAGTTATGATATCATATTTATCCCCTACCAGACTCTGTGCTAAGCATTTTATGTTACTTTCAGCCCTCACATTAACTCTGCAAGGTGTCAATAATTCTTCCAAAATGTAAGTGAAACTGAGGCATAGAGAAGTTACATATCCCAAGATTCCATAGCTGATAGACATTTTGGAGCTAGTGTTTAAAATAGACCTGAATTTGTTGCAAAAGTACTTTAAAGTGGAACCTGACAGAGTATTACTGGATTCTTGGCTGAGCTACTTTTTCTGCTCTTACTTAGCAAATTAGACTGTACCTGTGTAGTTCAGAGTTTGCATGAACTTGAACTTTGTTTCCCAGTTGTGTTAGTGAAACCTTGATTAATATCTGAACAATCTGAGCCTGTCACACACAGAAAGAGGAGTGGGAACTGATTCAACATTTAGAAGGAAAATACTGTTTGAGATAAATTCTTTCATTCTTAAAGCTCTGTCTAAATGCAGCAAAATTTTATAACAGAAGTTTTCTGTCTAGTCCAGAAGTATTTGTCAAGATTTTCAGCAAAAATGTTTAGACATATGTCAGCTACTAGCAACATAAGATGGGACATGGTGGCAACTGTTTGGAGCAACATTAAACAGAAATTCAGAATTGGAAGGAATATATAGGTCTGGCTGTGTGTAGTATACATAGTCTCAAGAAGTTAGGTACCAAGTACATTTTGTAAATCAGAGGGATCTATTTTCCTACTAAAAGTGTGCTTTTAGAGTAAACTCTGTAATGGATCCTGTTAGGTAACCAAAGAACTTCCTTTCCCTAGTCTCTGAATGTTAAATGTTGATGTTCTCAACATTTCTTCATTTGTGATCTTTTTTCAATTATATGTTGTACATGTTATAAGAAAATATAAAATTTTCCTATTTCCTTTAGGGAAATCAACATTCTTGTTGTTGTTCAGTCGCTAAGTCATGTCTGACTCTTTGAAACCCCATGGACTGCAGCATGCCAGGCTGCCTTGATCTTTGCTATCTCCCAGAGTTGGCTCAAATTTATGTCCATTGAGTTGTTGATACCATCCAACCATCTCATCCTCTGCTGCCCCCTTCGCCTTTTGTCTTCTAACTTTCCCAGCATCAGGGTCTTTTCCAGCAAGTCAACTCTTTGTGTCAGGTGACCAAAGTATTGGAGCTTCAGCTTTAGCATCAGTCCTTCCAATGAATATTAGGGGTTGATTTCCTTTAGGATTGAGGATGAATGATAGGTGTGGCATGTACATGAATGCGAGTGGATGGGTGTGGGGTGAGTGTATAGATAGATGGATGAATTGTTAGATGTAGTATGAGTATGGATGTAAGTGACTGGGTAGGTGTACATAGGTGTCAGTGATTGGGTGTGTGTGGATAGGTGTGAGTGGATGCATGTGAGTGTGAAGGTGTGTGGGTGTGAGTATGTGATAAATATGAGTATATAAATGGATGTGGATGTATGAGTTTGTAGATGGATGTGTGTGGCTATATGTGTGCGCATGTGTGTGGTAAGATAGGTGTGGGTGAAATGAGGAAGGAAAAAGAATGGTGAATAATTGATATAATTTGGGAAGGAACAAATCCCAACATTCTTGAGATTAGTTAGAAGGCTTGATTTGAAGAGAAAGCTTATGCCTGTGGCACTTTGACAAGAAATGTAGTCAGTTAACCTGGAGCAGAGTGCATTAAAATCAGGTCTCTGAAGACCATAGTTAATAACAATTCTACCAGTTGCAAATGTGCAGATGCCAAAACAAAGAATACAGTCAAAGAGGACAGGGTCTGACTTGTGGTCAGAAAAGACAGACCACACTGAAGAGATTGCAAAATTTGAAGGATTATTTCTTCAGTCACACGGGTTGAGAGTTTTCATAAGAGCTAGACAGAGATCCTTGAACCCTCTCTATAACATTCTGTGAATATTTGTGTTTTGTTACTCTAGAGTGAATTGTACTATAATTCTCATTTTAGAGAGCTGACTGGGGCTTCTCAGCATTCTGGTGGTGTTTTCAGTGGAGACTAGAGCTGGGTGTGACCCTGAGCTGACTATTAAGATTCTGGTTCAGTTCAATTCAGTCACTCAGTCATGTCTGACTCTTTGTGACCCTGTGAATCACAGCACGCCAGGCCTCTCTATCCATCACCAACTCCCAGAGTCCACCCAAACCCATGTCCATTGAGTCGGTGATGCCATCCAGCTATCTCATTCTCTGCCGTCCCCCTCTCCCCCTGCCTTCAATCTTTCCCAGCATCAGGGTCTTTTCAAATGAGTCAGTTCTTTGCATCAGGTAGCCAAAGTATTGGAGTTTCAGCTTCAGCATCAGTCCTTACAATGAATATTCAGGACTGATCTCCTTTAGGATGGACTGGTTGGACCTTCTTGCAGTCCAAGGGACTCTCAAGAGTCTTCTCCAACACCACAGTTCAAAAGCATCAGTTCTTCGGCGCTCAGCTTTCTTTATAGTCCACCTCTCACATCCATACATGCCTACTGTAAAAACCATAGCCTTGACCAGATGGACCTTTGTTGGCAAAGTAATGTCTCTGCTTTTTAATATGCTGTCTACCTTGGTCATAACTTTCCTTCCCAGGAGTAAGCATCTTTTAATTTAATGGCTGCAATCACCATCTGCAGTGATATTGGAGCCCAGAAAAATAAAGTCAGCCACTCTTTCCACTCTTTCCCCATCTATTTGCTGTGAAGTGATGGGACCAGATGCCATGATCTTTATTTCCTGAGTGTTGAGCTTTAAGCCAACTTTTTCACTCTCCTCTTTCACTTTCATCAAGAGGCTCTTTAGTTCTTCACTTTCTGCCATAAGGGTGGTGTCATCTGCATATCTGAGGTTATTGATATTTCTCCTGGCAATCTTGATTCCAGCTTGTGCTTCCTCCAGCCTGGTGTTTCTCATGATGTACTCTGCATAGAAGTTAAATAGGCAGGGTGACAACATACAGCCTTGATGTACTCCTTTTCCTGTTTGGAACCAGTCTGTTGTTCCATGTCTAATTCTAACTGTTGCTTCCTGTCCTGCATACAGGTTTCTCAAGAGGTAGGGCAGGTGGTCTGGTATTTCCATCTCTTTCAGAATTTTTCACAGTTTATTGTGATCCACACAGTCAAAGGCTTTGGCATAGTCAATAAAGCAGAACTAGATGTTTTTCTGGAACTCTCTTGCTTTTTCTACGATCCAGCGGATGTTCGCCCTTTGATCCTTTGATCTCTGGTTGCTCTGCCTCTTCTAAAATAGAGTGGCCAGATTTTTCCAGTGCAGGGACCGTTGCCCACCACTGGTAAAATCTAACCGTTTTTTTCAGCATCTGCTGGGGATACGGGCCACGGCTAACCGGTTCTCCCACAGTTAACCGCTTCCCGCCCCCTCCCGAGGCCGATTTCGCGGACTCCGGTACCAGAAAAGGAGTAAGTTACCCGTCCTAGACGTTCAAGCATTTTCACAAATAAATCCTCCAGCAAGTTTAAAAATAATTAGGCCCAACTCAGGAAGTGGAGTTGCTCTGGTTGCACAAAAAAAGATGTCAAAAGGATCTACTGAAGTTGATGGGCAGGAAACTGCTGTATCTGACAGATCTTACAATGAAGAACAACAAAAAACAATTCAGGATATCCTTATTCATTGCCAGGGCATCTGTGATGCTATTCAAGACCTGGATAAGAAGGTTGATATTATTCATGGAAAGGTTTCAAAACTTTACCGTTCCCGTTGCCGTATGAAGTCAGTGTCGCAAAATCGTAAACTACGTGCAAATAGATATAAAAATTATAATTACCAGCATTCTAGAAAGAGCAAATGCCAGAAAAGGAGGAGAAGGGAGCGTCCCTCCTCATTGTCTAACACTGCAAGTTATAGCCCCACTATCCCAGTAAGCAGGCGGGATAATGATTCCCAGAGCAACGCTTTGGGAACATCTTGTGAGTCCCAGAAGCCCCCAGAGTGGGAGCAGGAGTCATTCTTCCAGGATCAGGAGCCGGGCCGAAACCAGAGCCCAGAGATCCCCACCGTCTTCTCACGTCCTTGCCAGCCATACGGATACGCGCAGGAGGATCCCGTGCAGGGCCCCTCCTCCCTGCCTTCCCACGGCAGCGCATGGACCCACAGCACCAGCAGTGTCTTCCCACTGAACCAGGCCACTCCAACTCCACCTGCAACCATACTGACCCAGGTGGAACCTGAACCAATACCTAACCCTGATGTTGTGACCTATCCACCTTTATTCGATAACCAGGGCTCTAGGCATACTAGCACACCTCCCTGCATGCCGTCTGCTTATGCTCCAACTTCACCAGTTAGACATTACCCGGATCTCTTCAGAGAAAACTTCCCTGAGGACCCCTCAACCTGGTCTGTGGATGAAGTGGTCACGTTTCTGCAAGATGTAGATCCTGAGACACTCGCTCCCCTAGCCGACCTCTTCAGGAAACATGGCATTGATGGGAAAGCTCTGCCGCTGCTCAGGAGTGACATGATGATAAAGTACATGGGCCTTAATCTGGGGACAGCCTTGAAGTTGTGCCACTACATCGAAGGGCTTAAAGAAGGAAGATACATCTACAATTTATAAAACACGTGTAGGTTAGACTGGACTTAATTCTGGGAAGACCAATGCCATCTTTGGTCTGCCCTTAGTAGTTTTTGTTGTGTAGAAGTTTCCTTTAAGATATGATGTATCCAAAATAGCAGAACCTGGGATAGTCCAGTCTACTTCTTTAGAAGCCATTTAATTAATTAGTGCTAGCATAGTCAAACTGGTTGTTCTTATCTTTTCATTATTTTCATTGTATAATTTACAGATATACTTCATACAGGAAACAGAAACACCTTTTGATTTTGGTTAACTTTTCTATGTAAAACCAAAACAGCCAAATCCCAAAGGGTAAAGTATCACGCACTGACAAGCTTTCTAAAGAAACCCATGTGATGTTTTCCTTAAAAGAAAATTTAAAGTTGCAACTATAGGTATCATATTTTTCTCAAATATTTTATGTCTGTCACTGCAATATTCTGTTTGTGTCCTACCAGTTTCCTGAAAGGGAATAGCCACATAAATTATTTTCCTTTCTGTAATTATTTCACTGTATGTTTTATCTGTTCCTATTTGAAGGAAAAAAAGCAGCCTTTTAAGATTTCATGAGGCGTTCTTACCAGCTTTTTAAAAAATTATCACATAGATAGTCATTTCATGCAAGAGGTATTACACTACAAGGGTGGTTTGGATTGAGTCTGACTATATTCTTTTCAACTAAATAGATTTTATTTTACAATATCCATCTTTTGTCTAAACTTGGACATTTAACTAGGCATTCATTGGTCACATCTCTCCATGTAGATGCCTATGTCTGAATTTTTTAAAGGTGTTTTATTGTCTGTTCATTCCTCATATGGATACTGTTTTGTGTTTATGTTTTATTCTATATCTGAAGTATATACACAATTCTTTCTAAATTTAAAATGGCACTTTACACTTCCACTGAGCTAAAGACCATCTCTATATATAGTGAGTTTTTTAATTCTTTAAAACACATGCAAATTGTTTGCTGTCACTGGTACCTCTCAGCTCAGACTTCAGGGTTTCCATACAGGGAAGTTCTATCTTGTGCAGTGTTTCTAGTAAATTTCCTTGAGCCATTTATCTTACTAATCTTTGGACAAGAACATTAATTCTGATTTGAACTTCACTTTAAAAATTAGAACCTTCAGGTGAAATGTTTATTATTTTATTTATTATATCATTATGTTGTATAATATTCAGTGTAATGTTAATAAGCTATGAGAAATGGTGCTGATTTTATTAGCCACTTGTTATAAATGCCAATAAGATGTTCACCAGGGGTACGAATATACATTATCTTTTTAGAAAACCAGGTGTACCTTATAAGCAAATGTAACTATTTACTGGGCGTATATGATTTAAAGGACTTTTTCATCTATGTTATTCCTTTTGTGTTAGAAGATTCAGATTTCAACTTGGTCTTCTATCAAGTTATCTATGTGAAGATGCTGTGCCCACTTGAAAAGTCCTCAGGTGTTTGTATAAGCACTATGTTTTACAGTTTTAGACTTTAAATAAAGTTTGATAATTACACATACACAAAAAAAATAGAGTGGCCAAAACTTAATTGAGCAACAGTTTTCAGAAGGCTGCATTCACAGTGCTGATATCTTTCTCTTGGGGTGTTTTAGTCTTCTATTACTGCTATAGCAAATACCATAAAATAAGCAGCTTAAAAGAAACCCATTCATTAACTTATCATTTTATAAGTCAGAAGCCCACCATGGGTACCCTGGGGTAAAATCAAGGTGTCAGCAGACGGTGTCCCTTCTGAAACCCTGTTTCCTTGCCCTTCCCAGTTTCTAGAGCCACCCACATTGCTTGCACACAGCCCCAGTCCTCCACTTTTGCATCAGCAATGGCTCCTTGCGTGCCATTTTCTTTCCATTGTCCCATCTCCATCACCAGATGGATAGGTTCCCCACTTTTGAAAACTAATGTGATGAGGCGGGGCCTATCACTTCTCATCCTGTTCTCTCCAGAATATAATGGAGTTGAAATGTAAGCCATGCTTTACTAGTGTTGAGCCAGTCTGTGCTGCCTTACCCCTCCGGAGCAAATCAGCAATGGGCTCAACCACAGGATGCACATCCTTCACTCCCTTGCAGATGACACTTGTCCTTAATGCTGTTGGGTTGTTCTTCTAGACTTAAAGTGGAGACAGACCAACAATGGCAATAATGAAACAAAGAGAAAGAGAGCACAGGCGGTGGGAGGAGAAGAAGCCTGCTAGAAACACAAGAAGGAGGAGAAAATAGCATTCAAAGAGTTGATTTTAAATTGAATTATTTTAGTCAAATATTCCAATCTTTCCATCCTAGGTGTAACTTAAAATGCATATAGCTCTTCTTTTTGTTTACTAAAGGAAAAGAGGACAAAGCAGTTGATACTCTCACTGACTTCCTTGCTATTTGATAGTTATTGGACGTGGGGTGGAAGGAGGCTCTCAGTAAACTTTAAACCACAAAATACTTAAACTACAAGCTAAGAACGTTTGCAAGTAAAGAGCTGTCAACCACATTTTATGTTTGGCCTGGGCTCTGGGGACACGGAGAAGAAACACATTTCTCGTAGACACCAGCAGTCTCTTTTTAGTGGTTTTCTCCAGGTGGGGATAGGCTTGGTAAGATTTCCTGGGCAATAAGAGGTTGGAGTGGAGGATTCTAACCATCAACAAGCTCAAACCATCTGGCCTGTGAAAGAGTTTCTTGTTCACAAAACTCAGAGATGTTGAATGAATAACAATAGCTTTTTAATGACTTCTTATACATAGGAGGATGAGCGATGGCAGGGAGTAGAGCAACAAAAAGCCCCTATTCAGAAACAGTCTTCAGCTGGTGGATGTACCTAAATGACCCAGTCTCCAGAGACACCTCCAGAGAAGACATGCTACATGTATCAGCAAATAGAAGCGCATTCATTCACACACAGCAGAAACTCAGCCTGCCTTATGGACTCCGCCCTGTTTTTGACTTCCTTCCCAGTGACTTTCCTCAGAAACAGCTTTGGGTGGAGAGAGCATTATTAACAAAGGGTGTTGATGTCTGTAATGAATGGTAATGATCAATTTAAGCATTAGCCAGGCTTTGGGAGGCACTGACCTCCTGGAGGTGGGTAGAGCTAAGGCACAACTTGGAAGCTTTGGGAGGGTAAGAAGGTGATGTGGTTAAAAAAGTTTCCTCCAGGATACCGTGAGGCCCATCTGTCTTATGCCAATCTGTCTTGACCAGGAACATCCCACCAAGGGAAGCTGTATTCTTCATTGTGTTTGTTTCAACCTGGAGGCACTAGTCTAGTGACTGTACTTCTGACACTAATACTCTGTGGCTTGGAATTCTTTGCCAAAGATGCTGCACTGAGTTAGCCCTCTGAGACAGTAAATCAGGAGTGTGAAGACAGTGGGACCTGTGTGCAAGCATATCACATGATGGGAACTAGTAAACAATGAATCTATTTGTAATCCTCTTTAAAATTTAATACTAAAACAAGGGTATCTGTAGTTCTCCCCCTCCACCCCGTTTTTATCAATACATCAAATTTAAATACTTAATGGATATTGAGTATGTCATTCTTTATTGAAAAGGAATTACTGTGCTGTTCTTATACATTTTCAGTTTAAGCCAGCGTAGATGGTACTTGATGCAGTGCTCAACTTGGCAGAAAGAAAAAAGGCATCAAATTCTAAAATCCCTACAAGGAAGTATAAGTCTCTTAGGAAGTATTTCCAGCCCAAATCTTGGAAAGGCAACAGTAGTGTTTATTATTAGTAGCTTACTTATGGTTCTTCTTATTGACTAATTCTTTGTGTATCTAATAACCTTAAGGTATCCAACATTCTTCATCTGGGGACTCATTAAATGGTAAATCAGGGGCTGGCTAAAGCAGAAGAGTAGCTCTTATTATATCAATGAATAACTAAACAATTATGGGAATGTTTCCAAGAAATTCAGATGGTCTCCACATACACATTTCTTGCCTGTTTGTGTTTTTCTTTTTCCTTTCTTTCTTTTTTCCCCTTTTTATCATCTCCCCTGTGGTTGATCCAAACACAGGCTTCTTGATTTTTTTTTTTTTCTGAAACTAGGTTCATCATTTCCTATGGCCCTTTAATAATGGATGAAAATTCCTTCTCAGGTCACTGATTCTTTCTTTTTTTCCTTGGATATTTTCCTACCTCCTTGAACCAAGTATTTCATCCTGACTCAATTTTTACTAGGAAGTTTCCCTTCTGAATTTTTACCTATAAATATGTCATGTTTTTAGTAATTATCTCCATTAGAAAAGACTTCTACTGGGTTCTCAGTTTTCTGAGAGCAAGTGCTCCTTAAAGTGATTTTCAAATATTCAGTTGAGAAGAAAAATGGAGGAAAAGGACATTTTAATGTGAGAATCCCAAAAGATCACAAACTCAAATGAGTCTGAGAATCAAGCATGAATTGTGAATTGTACAAGGGGCTAATGAGCAACTTTTTAAGAGTAAAGCTTGGCTGTCCGACTCTGTATCCCAGCAATGTTGCCACACTAGAAGATGGCCTCTAGGCCAGATCTTTCATATTTTCAAAAGAAACTCCATGTCACAATTTTGTGTGACATTTGTAAATTTTAAAATAATGGCAACTAGCTCAAACATTTTTAACTCTATGCAAGCCACAAAGAGCATATCTGTGAGCCATATCTGGCCTATGAACTATTTCTTTAAAGTCTTGAAAAGAAAAAAACTATTAGAATAGTTATTTTTTGGGGAAAGAACTATCCTAGGTGTCAGAAAAAAATGTTATGTAGATTCGTTTGTTAGTCAGTGGCCTGGCTCTCCCACTTTATTTGTCTAGCCTTTGCATTTCCGTACATTATAGGCCTCTAATGCAGCTCTCATGGTGGTTTCCATAACCAGTTCTCCACCACTCCAAATGTCAATATTGCAATTACACGGTCACACCTGTGTGGCATTTATGACTCTCGAGTACTCTGTGATTTGAATACTCAATATAGAGTGAAAATTGCAGGCTTGGTCTAACAATAGCTTTCATGGGGTGGTATTATGAGCCTTAACATAAAATGTCTTTGCAGAAGTTTCTACTTAGAGGCATGAAGAATGCATTTCTCTCATTTTTGGTTTTCATAGCTTTCCTAACACCATAGACTACTATGTCTACACCTGACAATTAGATGGAATAAAAGTGAAAGAACTTATATCTTGGTTTAAAGTTCTTCATAGTGAAGGAGAGACAAAGAAGGGGAAATTTTTCATTAGTTATTCAAAATTAGCCTGGGAATATCAATATGGACAGCCAGAGTCCATCAAAATCATGCCTCAGGCTAAATGGCTTTTCTGAAAGTGCTTCCATTTTTTACCTTTCAGACACTGCTCTTGTCTTTCTCAAACCATACCACTTCCAGTTCCCAGTTGCTCTTCTGTCCACATACATCAAAACTACTGGGAACTGCAAATGCCACAGGCCCAGGTGCTTCACCAGAAGGGAGTGTAGGAAACTAGCCAGACTGACAGGTTGTTGATCTCCCCGCAGCACTTCTCGGTCATCCTTGATCTGTGGATGGGATTGATATACTCTATAACTCCCTCTGTGGCAGTGGGGACCTCATGGCTAGGTAGTCAGTGGAGGAAGAGTATAATGTAAACTTAAGGAAAACACAAATATACTTAAAATGGCAGATTTCCCCTTATGATTTTATTCAGTTGATCATGAATGGAGGAAAACATTTTCTAACTTTTGAAAGCTAGTGGTTGTGTGAACATTATAAAGGTATGTTTTCAGTGGTCTGAATGAGTTGAGAGTTGAATTTTAAGCATCATAGTTTCTGAGACACTATGAAATAATTAGTTTATATTTATTGCAATAGTAAGCTAATATGCAGCTTGAATATCACAGATTTTTATTACTTATATTCTAAGAGTAGTTGTATCAGTCAGGAAACAGAAACCATACTTGTTATTTAAACAGAGAGAATTTAATATAAAAAGCTGTTGACCAGGAATGAAGTTGTTACCGAGGTAACTAGCAGAGTTTAAAAAAAAGAAAGCACTGCTATAGAAGGGAAGCAGCAGCTACCTTCCAGCACTGAAGGACAGAGGGAAGAGGTTTGAATTATTAGGGCTTAGAAATTTAGAAGAAGTGCCTGAGAGAGCCAAAAATCATGTTTCCAAAGAGGAAGAACAGACTGGCTGATGGTGCTGCCTGGTGGGGGAGGGGAGATTCAGTTTGATTTGCAAATATTGGAAAAAACTGTAAACTGGTTTCAGGTGCCGCATCAGAAAAGAACTGCTTTTGCTGGGATAAAGAAATATTGCTGGGGTGATACAGGAGCCAAAAGCAGACAGGAAACCCTTTAAAAAATGCAAGTCTTCTCTTTCCTCTAACCTCACCTTTTCCCTCTAGTTCTGGTATTAGTAAATCATAATGCAGAGCTGGCTGGCTAAGCAGAAATGGGGCGTGCAGTACCCCAGTGCCAGCATTACAAAGCTGGATATAGAAGAGAGAGTATGGAATACAGAGACAGTGCATTAACAACTGGCACAACAGTGATGCCTTCTCAGTCTTTCAAAAGCTCATGGGAAAAATAGGGTTCTATTCTCTTGAAGTGAATGTCATTAAATTTTTTAAAAAGACAAAATAATCCTAGAAAAGGAAGTATTGTGAATCAGTTTCTTAAGAATCACTGGCTCAGTATTTAAAATTCCAAGCTCTTTCATTTCTGATTTTTAGGGAAAAGTATATACTTAATAAGTCAATTTTGCCTTATAAACTCTTTCAACTTTTTTTCTCATAAAAAAAAAAAAATCTTGAAATTTGAAGCATCACTGTTAGAATTCATTTTGTGCCTATCTCCATGACAACCATTAAACTATAACTCAATTAGTATTAGGTTTTCATATGAGTAAAAGACTCTTTTAAAAAATGACTAAAATATAAAAACAACCCATGTATTTCTCTTATGTAAGTAAAGCCCAAGGAAGTCACTCCAGAGCTTCTAAGATGGCTGTAGCATTTTCAAGGACCCAAATTCATCCATCTCTCTACTCTGTCATGTTAAGTGTTACATGAATATAATCTGCCCCAAGATGGCTGATAGAGCCCCAGCCATTAGTCATCAGTATGAAGGAAGGGAAGAGGAGTAGGTTGGTCCCCTACTTTTCAAGAAGAGTTTTTACAAGTGCCACACAATACTTCCACTGGCTACAAAGAAGCCTGTAGACTTTTGGCTAGGAAATCATGTGCCAGCTAGAAAGTGGGGCTCTATTAACTTGAGGGAGTTTGGGCAGAATAACTATTAATAGGAAACTAGCTGTCTCTGCCAGACTCTGGGAGGGATATTACTTCATCAATTGTAAGCCTTAGTGTATCAGCTATTTTTTGAAAGCAAGATTTCATTAGTACGAAGACTAGAGTGTATATGAGGGTACTGGGCAGGGGAGGCTACTGAATGGGGTTGATGGAGGACGCTGAAGACAAACTTTCTCTATTTTATCATTTTTCTCAGAGGCAGCATAAAACCCGAGTCTACCTTTCTTATTTATGCATTTGTCCGTTTCAAGGATTTGGATTCTATACTAGCGGAAAAGGAGTCATGTATCACACATTTGTTTTGTTTCAAAGAATTAAATTATTTTTTAAAAGACTGCACACTTCTACTTGTGTTCTTTCCCCTCTCTTTTAGAGAAATGCCCCCTAATGCTAAGATAGCTTTTGGATTTTCATGGTTATTATCTTCATCCTCATGAGTTTGTCTCTCCCTTCCCATGAAGTTCAAAGGGCATGGAAAAATGGCATCATATTGATAAAATATGATGCCTTCCAAGACATTCTTTAAATGGCTTATGTGCAAATATGGTCAAAACGAATAACTCAGGCCAATTGGAGTGAACATTTCTCCACGGATGCTTGGGATGAAACTGGCTGGCTTTGTAAAGTGGTTCTCTTTATAAACTAGCAACGTTGCTTTACAACATGTCTGGATGACAGGCCAAATTCGTAAGTGATTTAAGTATATGTAGTTAGTATTTTCTAGCACTTTCACTTTTAGAACTTACAGGATAGTGCAACTGACTGTGCCTTGTCGCATTGCCTTAGCAGAATCATTACCAGAAATATCATAAATTTTTCTAGTAAATACCTCAGTCTCCCCAAATTTCACTTGGTCCTAGCTACCTCAATTTTCCATACATTGATACCTTTAATCTCAATAAGACAATTTTCAGGAGGACATTGAAGGAGGAATGAGGATGATTAAAAAAGAAAAGATGAAGATTCAATGGGAATTTTATGATTCTTTGTCATTTTTTGCTGCAGAGAAAAATGCATGAATGCCTGCATGCATAAAGATCCATCCCTGATCAAAGTATCGACAAGGCTGCAGACTGGATGCCAATCTGGTCTCTTTGGGCAGCCTTCACTTTCACTCTGCACCCACTGCTGCTGCTGCTGCTAAGTCGCTTCAGTCGTGTCTGACTCTGTGCGACCCCATGGATGGCAGCCCACCAGGCTCCCATGTCCCTGGGATTCTCCAGGCAAGAACACTGGAGTGGGTTGCCATTTCCTTCTCCAGTATGTGAAAGTGAAAAGTGAAAGTGAAGTTGCTCAGTCGTGTCCGACTCTTTGCAACTCCATGGACTGCAGCCCACCAGGCTCCTCCGTCCATGGGATTCTCCAGGCAAGAGTACTGGAGTGGGGTGCCATTGCCTTCTCCGTCTGCACCGGCTGTTGCATCCTAATTCCCCTCACCCACCATCTGTGGCTAGTAGTACAGATTTTTCTTAAGGATACTGGTGAGATCAGGAAAGGGTATGTTTTGCACATCATACAGAAAATAACTTCATTTAGAAAACCATTCACAGCAAAATAAAATGATCCCTGTTGCTTAAGAAGAAATGCTGTCTTCAGTAACCCTGCTTTCTCCATCAGAGATTTCTCTTCTTCTGTGCCCTATTCCCCTCCTCCCTCTCACCCCTTCCTTCTTCTAAAGGGGAGCATAAAAGCGGGTGAGAGCTTAGTTACCTCCATAAACCCATGGGGCATATGAATTGTACATTAAAATAGGGATGAAAACTTAAGAAGCTCTGTCGGTGGAATTTTAGGCAGAATGAATAATGGAAAGAGTCGAGGACTGGAGCCAAAGAGAGCTGGAATTGATTCCCAGTTCTGTCATTTAGAAACTGACTGTCTTGGGCAAGTTACTTGTCTTTTCTGAGTCACAGTTTATTCATTTGTAAAAATTAAAATAATAATACCTGTCTGATAATCATTTGAGGATTAACTATAATTATGTACATAAAAATTAGCACAATGTCTGATGCATAGTTAGCATTCAATAAATATTAGTTATCTTTAACATAAAAGAGATGGATGAATTATTGGGGGAAGTCATGGGGCTTTCTCAGAATTCTCATCTGTGGGGAGCAGCATGGTGAAGAGGGAAGATTGTAAGCAAGTTTAGGGAAGTTTCACAAGTTTAGTTTATTTGATTGCAGTGATTTTTCCTTTTGGTCTCCTTAAATACTTTTGCTATCTTCAACTTCTTGGTATCAAGGAAAATGGGAAACTGAAACAGGAAATCCTTGGTTAATAAGAAATCAGAACCAACAAAGCAGAGTGGTTTGGGGGATTATTTTACCCATGTGCTGTTTAAAATCTAATGGAATAATTTTACTGGATTCTTTGTGTTCTCTAGAGTCACTTTCTCTTTTGGATGGTGATGATCAAGTGATAAATGTTTCTTCCAGCTTCATTTTCTGTGTTGGTCATTCTGTTTGGGGCCAGCACATTCTTTCGTCACATGTCTTAATATCACTGTCTTAGGATCTGTCAAAATGAAGAATAACTTCCTTTTCTGTGCCAGACCTGATTTGATAGCCTTAATTGCAAAGATTCACACTTTTCTTGGCACCAAAATACAGGAACTGAGTGCAGATCTCACAGCTTCTTGTCCCTTATCAACCACAATGCCTGAACAGTGTTCTCATATAACCAGCACAGCTGTCCTTGGTGTGCTTGAACTCAAGTGTCTGCCGTGGGCTCTAGGGTCTAGCCTCAGATCAGGTGCTGCGCCCTCTGTGAATGGGAGCCAATGCTAAAGAACCCCTAATCCAGAGTGAGGTCATCCTTCAGGAAATGAAGAAGGTCCTAAGACTTTTGAAGATAATCTTTCTTGAGCTAGGTTGCAGACCGGGATAAAACTGACTCATGCCTTTCCCCAAGGTAAAAACTCCTTTGGCTTCTGACTGTAATGAGATCTTACCAGCCCTTTCTTCTAGTTTAGGAAAATTGTTGGCCATGTTTTTATTTAAAAAAGAGATATTTTGACAGATAGGTAGATTGATGTCTATAAGAAGATATATCTGTATAAAACAAGAACATGAACACAACAGCTGTTAAAGGAAGATCTACTGAAGTCTGAGCATCTTCATCCCAGGGAAGGTGTACAGATAGACCACCAAGAATAGAGCCCAAGGTTGCATTCTTGGCTTGACTGTTACAGCCATAATTCATTAATACTCCAGTCCTATAATAAAGAAGAGTGGATACCTGGTAGGTTACAAGAAGCTTAACTCACTCTGAAGGCTTCCTGATAATCTTCTGTTCAAGCTTTAATTACTTCTGCTGGTTCTTAATCTTAGGCTCATTGACACTCAAAAAGTCTGGCCTGTGACTATAGTAAAATAGAAATCACAACTAAAAATAGTTGATAAATTATTTCAATAAAAATAGTTTTACTTGTACTAGTAAGAATTTTATATTTTGCTTTTAAATTTATTATTCTGGGAAGAGGTCCATAAGCTTCAAAGAACTGACAAAGGGATCCATGGCACTAAAAAGCATCCCTAAGGTAATGGAAGGAGGTCTTTTGTACTTGATCTGTGGTTTCATTAATCTAGTTTTCAGAAGCCTCGGTTCTCTCCTGCATGATCTCACCACCATGCCTCTTGGTTCATACCTTATGTGCCGAGATGTGCAATAATTGTCCATCTTCCTTTGCAGTGTCGAACAAATAACTGTAATTCATAACAGAAATGTTTTTCATATTTATTCCAACATTTACTGAACAAATCCTATGTATAGTTATTTTGATAGCCAAAGAGGATGCTCAGTCAAAAAAAAATCACTGTTCTTTATCAACTTAAAATATGTGTGTATGTGTGTGTGTGTGAATGTGTGTACACGTGAATGTGTGGGTATGAATGTGTGTGTATGCAATAACTTCTTGATTTATATTTCCCCTGCAGATCTTGGAGGCATCTGAGGTTTCATGGGGACTTTCCAGCATTCCAGACTGCTGCCCTGCAATGAAGCTCTGAGTCACAGTCTTTGGGTCTAAGGTACTGGCTACGATGTGGAACCCCAGGACAGCCAACCTGACTGAACTTCACTCTAAGCAGAAGCCCAAAATGAGTCTGGCCTGAAATCAGAGCAAGCCCTAGAGAAAGCCTTCTTTGTTAATGGAAAGAGAAGAGAAGAAAAGGGTTTCCACATTGCAACAATCTTTCCACCATTCCAAAGAGCCCACCTTTTTTATAAACCAAGCTGTTCTATTTGGTGAGTCCCATTCTAGCTTCTTGCCAGAAACAGAGCATGACAATTGGGGTGAAAAAATAAAGACGAACCCTCGGAAAAACAGACCTGGAACTGTAATTCTCTCAAAGCAGTCCAGTAGGAGGATTATGTCTGAAAACCAGCCCAGGCCCCCCGTGATCCCATCCTGCAGGCCCGGGTTCCGGGTGTGCTATATCTGTGGCCGAGAATTTGGGTCCCAATCCCTTGGCATTCATGAACCCCAGTGCCTGGAAAAGTGGCATGTTGAAAACAGCAAGTTGCCCAAGCACCTGAGGAGGCCAGAACCTTCCAAACCACCACCTCTCAGCGGAAGTGGGTCCTACAATCTTCAGGCAGCGAATGAGGCAGCCTTCCAGAGTTCCCAGGCTCAGCTGCTGCCCTGTGAGTCCTGTGGCCGCACATTCTTGCCAGACCGGCTTCTTGTTCATCAGAGAAGCTGCACGCAGAAGGTTGAGGGTCCCAGGGCACCAAGCCTGGGCAGATCTGATGATCTTGCTGGTCTCAAGAAAGCTTCCGGTGGCATCACAACCCGACCAAGGACTGTCATCTGCTACATCTGTGGGAGGGAATTTGGTACCCTGTCCCTTCCTATCCATGAGCCCAAATGCCTGGAAAAGTGGAAAATAGAAAATGACCGACTCCCCAGGGAGTTCCGCCAGCCACTCCCACAGAAGCCTCAGCCCCTTCTCACTGGACAGCCCAACCATGCAGGGCCACGTCAAGGCCAGCTCGTGTTCTGCCCAAACTGTAGTCAGACCTTTACCCCCGACCGCCTTCCAGTACACCAGAGAAGTTGTAAAGCTCAACCTAGTGGGCCAAAATTTCAGGATTTGACATTAGGGGGTAGAGGTGGCCTGAAAGAGTCCACTGATTCCAAGCCTCAAAGGAACATGGAAGCACCCCCTGTGACTGATAAGGTAATTTGTGCCACATGATATACATCAGGTAGGCCTGGGGGTACATTCCACCTCCAGGGGAATGAGAGAAAAATGCCCCCAGCATCAGCTGCCTCATCCCCTAGGATGGTTTTCTTTCAATGCCAGTTTCTGCCTCAGTGAAACCTAAGTTGACCCCCTGTTGGACTCCAGGGCTATATCTCCATTGGCACAGCAGATATAAAAACATCCTTGCCCAGTGGGTCCCTGGTCCTCTTTCATTCTGCTGCCTAAAACAGAGATGGACTTCTTTCTTCTCTGAATCCCTCATACCAATAATCCTTGGGAGAGATTGTTATTTAAAAATGAGTCAGTAATGCTGTGTCTACATTACAGAGATATAATTCCCATTCCAACAGCCAATATTTATTACTGGTTTATTTTAGTAATCTACCTTAGGAATTCACTTTTGGCAACACTGGCTTATGCTGAGTTTATCGTACTAAAATAGAATCTGTGTCAAAAACCCCAAATGACTTTAGCAGTAATTAAGCACTGGAGCACTTGTAGAAATAAACATGCTCTAAAGTGCAGCATGTTTTCTTTTAATGCATACATGGCTATAGTATATGGGGAATTAACCTGCACACAGACCAAGAGTCAACTAGGTATGTTCATGGATCTGGGAAATGCTCAGTTCCTGCTGCTGCTCTGTACCCCATGTTTGGGCCAGACACCAGGCTGTGACCCCTGATTTGGGCAGTTGTAAATAAGCATGACCCTAGGGGTCCCCAGCCTATGTAGTAAAGTGTCATTGGCTGAAATTTCATCATCAGCTAGGACTGGGGAAGGTTGCTTATGAGGGTGGCTACCTGCAAGATAAGGTGTGGTCCGTAGGCTTCATTCTGCCATGGAGCCAGGGAAGTGGCTGTCCTGCCATGTGTTACAGAACATCAAATCATGACAAATAGGAGATGGTCAAGGTCTTCGCTCTATGACTTGCTGCTTGAAATGCCCCACCTGTAGGGGTTCTTTAAGTGAACTATTTTCAGGAAACTAAGGTAACCCAAGCTAATGTAAACAGTTAAACCAGACTGATTGGGGGATGGGAAGACAGCCATTATTTTTAATCCAGATGTTCTTCATTGCTTTTTAATTTTTTTATCGCATTATTTGGGCAAATGTCAGGCACTTTTTCCAAACTTCCATGTTTAAAATGAAATGATCTTTCACTCACTGGCTTAGAAGATTCCAAAACAATGATCCTAAAGCCGAAGAGTCAGACTAATGGGCATATTTTCCGATGAACTTGAAGAAAGAACAGCTAGTTTCTTTGCCGAATGAAAACCCAAACTCATAAGTGTGGCATGGGCTTCAGGCTGGTCTCATAAACATGAACTGTTTTTCTCATCTTTTGGCTGTTGCTTTTCTTCCAAAACGTGTGGGGTCTGGATTCAGCAAGTAAAAGAATCCATGTCTTAGAGCCACAAATCAAGAACTCCAGTTCATGTTCCGACATGCAGCACTGTTTCCTGATTGTATGCATTTTCTTTAAATGTTCTCATGACAGAACTTGAGACAGGGAAGCGTGTGGTCAGAATGCTCATGCTTGTTGTTGTAAAACAGACTTTGTGCTCCCAAGAGTGGAGCCAGCAGGCTGAGCATAGCATGTTCTCACTCAGTCACAACTGCTAAAAGAGGTTGGCCTGGGCCCCTAGCTTCACAGGAGGACACCTCCTGACTCACTGAGTCATCTGGAGAGGAGACTGTCAGGATGGGAAGCCAGTGATGGCTGTCAGTGACTTTCATGTTTAGATCAGAGGGAGTCCGTCAAAACAAGAGCATCAAGAGGACACAATAGCTATGTCAGAGCACAGCCAACTCTGCTCCTGACCTGAAAAGGCACGTGTCAGTGAGAAACTGGCACCTACCACCGTCAGATGTGCGTTGGCCTGTTTGGGGACCACACAGGCTTTAGTGGAGGGCATAGTAAGGTCATCCAACCTAGGGTCCCTTCAGCTGCCAGATCTGGAGCAAGCTAGGGTTCATGAAAATGGAGAAAACTCCTAGGTTTCCAAGAGGAATAAGACCTCTTGAACCAACAGACTTTATTCCTTCCCTTGAAAAGACATTTGCCACTGCGTTGCGCTTTCGGCAGAAAGCCTTTCCCGGGAAACGTAGTTTTCTCTTGTGGTTATGATTGGACTCTGTCTGTTGCTGTTTTTCTTTTCTTTGTATTATGTAAGATTTAGATAGTGCAGTGAATCGTTCATTTCCATAAAGAAAACGCCCTGTGCATTATTGGATTTCAGAATTTCATCTGCCTGTGGCGGCCGACTTTTGGCTGACTGTGAGACACACGCATGGTTTTTTTCAGTTCAGATGTTTGCTTCCTTTTCTCCTCATGCCAGTTAGAACAATTTCCCTCTAGAATCCTTGATCTGACTTCATGTTAGAATCAGCGATCTTGCCCAGTGTTTTCAGGGGGCTCAATCTCATAGTGAACTCAGGTGAGAAAAACATTTCCAGAATTATGACCACAGAACTTGGAAACAGTTCACTGCAGTTGGGCAACAATGACTGTTTCGCTGGCAGAATGAGTTACCCTCCACTCAGAGTGTTCCTCCTGCATAGACTGGCTTGGTTCTCTGATGACAAATGCTCCTGTTACCCTTCAGTTAAATCTAAACAAACAAACACTGCTGAGATCCCTAAGACAATCCCCCCAACCCAAGTCACCAATGGGCATTCTGCACCAGCTCTGCTTTGCCTCTCACCACGGGATGGGTTTGAACTTATCCTGTTGCTTTTCATCCAAAATCTAAGACTGAACTCACTCTCTCTGATTTCACAATGACATTATGACAGACACCAAGCAGTATGAAAGAGGAATGGCATCCACAAAGCAGATTATTATTTAAAAGGGTTTGCTCTACTATTACATGGTATCAGAGCAGCATCGCACTCCCCCTTTTCCCTCTAGAAGAAGGAAAGCCTGAGCAGGCAATATCCAATTTATCAAGATTTTAAAAGTCATGTTACTTGCAGATGAAATTTGATCCATAATGTGGGAAACTAGAGATTATCAGTTTAAAGTTTAATATGGAGCTCAATGTGATCCTTTGATTTCTGTTTTAGCAAGCAGTGTCCTAAGTGATATTGGAAGTCCAAGAATGGAGGTCACTATTGACCCTTATTTTAATATGAGTGAACACATTTTAATATTTGCCTTTAATATTTGGGGAAAAGTTTGCCATTTTCTATAAGCTGATAGTGTTTCAGTCTCTGACTTAAGGCCTTTCTGGCTGACTGGAACACAGATTTGACAGTTAATTAAATATAACTACAACCCAGAATGAAGGCTTTGTTTAACTACTTTTTATTAGTTACATAATGCTTGGGTTATTTTCTTAGTGTTTTGATGATAATATGTGAAACACTGTTTCTAAAATTCTGATACTATGTTATAAAATAGGCGTTACTTTTCTTCAGGGAAATCTGTCTTTTTCTTTTTTTAAAACAAAGACTTGTCTCTCTGAATGTAGTTTTAAGCTATCCTTAGCATCCTAGAGGTCTGAGCTGCAATCCCATCAGACACATCTCTAGCATCTGGTGCTGCCATCTGGTGTTTTCTTTTAGAGTAATGCCTTCTACACTCAAAAATATTATTTGTTGCCTCTCTCTTTGTGTTACCTCCAAATATATTTGAGAATGTGCCCTTATAATACAAATTCCATTTATTTAGGACTACAGTTATGTATTTGGTTTAATATCATTAGTGCTATTCCATCGCTAAGTATCTCATTCTCCAAAGGCAAACAAACCTCTTAGTTAGAAAGTCACAATCAGAGACTCAGAAAGACTCAGAAGGGCAGAGTGGATGGGCTCACGTCATGGAACACTGTTAAGGTGTGTGAGTGTGTGTGCGTGTGTGTGAAGTAAAAAGTGCTTGTTCCGTGTGCTTAGTCTCTCAGTCATGTCCGACTCTTTGCGACCCCATGGACTGTAGCCTGCCAGGCTCCTCTGTCCATGGAATTTTCCAGGCAAGAATACTGGAGTGGGTGCCAACTTCCCAACCCAGGTAAAAAGTATTTGGAGCTTATTAGGAGGCATGCAATAAAGTGAGATAACTTGTACTGAATGCATTTATGGTAAGTACTTTATATCCATGTTCTCATTTTAATCTTCATAATATTACTATAAGACAGATATTATCTCCCTACTTTCCAGATATTATTTCCCTACTGAGGTTAAGCACCTAACCTAGAATCACACAGTGGGTTCAGTTGTGGGTGTCAGAGCCAGATGTGTCTGACTCCAAAGACCCACACTTTTTTATGTCACTAAAGAGAGAAGCATACGTGTCATACAAAAAGGATAGGACTATGCTGCCAGGCTTATGAGTATTAGTTAAGCAGGGTTAAGAGGACAGAAGTTTGTTCATTCAACAGATCATTATTGTTAGGCATTCTTGAGCTTCCATGGTGGCTCAGATGGTAAAGCGTCTGCCTGCAACATGGGAGACCTGAGTTTGATCTCTTGGTCAGGAAGATCCCCTAGGGAAGGAAATGGCAACCCACTCCAATACTCTTGCCTGGAAAATTCCATGGACGGAGGAGCCTGGTAGGCTACAGTCATCCATGGGGTTGCAAAGAATTGAACACAACTGAACGACTTCACTTACTTACTTTGGACTAAGTACTAAATGTAGAATCATTAAAAAAGACATAGTTCTTGATCTCATCGAGTTTTTAGCCTTATGGAAGAAATGATATGAAATAAATAAAAATAAATATAAAATTTCAAGTTGTAATGTGACAGCATCTAATGGTGGGAGGTGGACATTCAGGTTCTTGGTTAGAGAAAACCTCTGGGAGGAAGTGACATTTCAGCTGAGACATGGAAGGTGTGAGAGCATTAGCCAAGAGTCAGGATGTCGGGAGAAGGGAAGGGCAGGAGGAGGAGACATTTTGGCCGGGAGACATTCTGTGCGAAGGCCTTGAGGTAAGAAAGATCTTAAAATGGAACTAAAAAGTCCACAAGTAGTTAGAGTCGAATGAAGGAAGGGGCAGGCACACATGATGAAGCTGTGGAAACAGCACAGCCGCCCAGTGGACATAGGGAAACCAGTTATTCGGCTGTTGCGGGAATCCAGGTGGAAGTGGATGAAAGCGTAGCCTAGGGTGTTGGTATCAGAGACAGAAATAAGCAATAGTGGGCAGAACCTGGTCCTAGTTGGGATGTGGAGGGGTAAGGGAGAGGGTTGAGGATGATTCCCAGATTTCTAAATTGAGCAACTGTACCAGTTGTATCCCTTTCTAAGATGGGAAAAACTTGAGAAACAGATAGGCTCTTGTGGATGAAGACCAATTGTTACATTCTGGATGTAACTGAATTCACAACACTTGTGAGACATTTTAAATAGGTCTGAAAGAATGGCGAAAGTTCTACAGTGGGTGGAATTGGGCAAGCACAGAACTTATGTGTAACCAGTGAGGGGTAGAAGGACAGTTTTATTTGTGATGAATGTACCTGTCTTAAGTTATTGAACACAACTAACAGACATTGATAGGGGAAGATTTGAGCCAAGATAATATCTTAAGACAGTGCAAGCAGATGGAGATCTGTTTATACTATATCTCTATCATTCATTGAAAGTCATTCTTTGTTATAGTCATTTGTAACTATAAGATTTTATTATTTTCTTCCCAAATAGAAAGTAAAATCTCTATGAGAGTGGCAAAAAAAAAATAAATGCTTGTGAGACATCTAACTAGATAAGTCAAGCTGAATCTATAAGTTTGAATCTCAAAAGAGGAAGTGCGCTGGGATATATATTTGTGCCTTGTTACTATATATTTAAAGTCATCAGAATGAGTGTAGGGCTTGAACAATCAACCCAGGACTGACCCTGAGGCACAGTATTTAGGGGTTAGGGGAGAAGGAGCTGGAGAATGACTGGAAATGCTGGAGAAATGACTTGAGAATATGATGCCCTGAGAACTGTGAAAGGAGAAAATGTGGAGAATAAGGGTGTGGGGAACAGTATGCAGTGCAGAGGTAGGATGAAGGATGGAGCAAGGTGAATGCCAGAAAATCTCTTTGATTTGGCCACGTGAGTTTCATTTGGCAAACTTGGAGAGAACACATTCAGAGTCATGACGAGGGCTGCAGAGTCTATGGGTAATATAGGATGTGTTTTGAGAAATTTGGCTTAGAGATCGGGAGAGAAATCATAGGTAGGCTAGAAATAGAGATTTTCACTTAAGAGAGGCTCCCTTAAAAGATGGGAGCTTGTAGACTATATTTGATTATTTTGGATCAGGAGCCAGTAGAGAGAGGAAGGTTAAAAAAAAAAGCCCGAGAGGGGATAAGAGCAAATGTAAAACCTGAAGGAGAAACGGGAACCAGGGCTGGGGTTCCAGCTATGAAGTGGAGGGGTTTAGTACTGGGGATGTTTCTCTATTTCAGGAGGAGGCTGAATGCAAGTGAAGGCAAGTTTGTAGGCAGTTGATGGGAAGATAAAGGAGCTACAGTCTGTTAGCTTATATTTTATATTTTCTCAATGAAATACCAGGTAGGCTTATCAGGACTATCAGATGAGGAAGAGAGATGTGTAAAGAGAGAGACAAAAGTGAATCTTAAGGTTCTTCTTAGTCCTTTTTGTCTGTTCATGCCTTTGGTTAAACTGAGTTTCTGAAATCAAGACTAAGGCTCCTAGAACCATTTGCCTCTGGTTCCTAAACACAAGATAACTTGGAGCTCTTTGGAAGTGGTAGGAAAAAGTTCCATGTGATCCTTCCGGTGGTTCCTACTCATATATTCATCTTCAGTGGCCCTGGTTCACCTACTCAGACTCATCAGTGCTGATGTCATGAAAACTAGGCTCGACCTCACAAACCACCCCTTGATGATGCTGCCAGCTGGGCCACTAATATCCAGCTCCACACGCCATTTCTTCATCTTTTCTTGGTGCCAACCATGCCTGCATATCAGGGCAGCATTCTAGGATCCCACGGCTCTCAGGTGAACTAAGCTCAACTCTAAGGTAACAAGACCATTCTCTTCTGCACTGATGGCTCTCAAAGCCAAACCAAAGGACTCTTATGTGTGTATACAGTGTGTGGGAAGTGTGTGTTGAGAGTGAGAGTTACACATTTCAGAGCAACAGCATCATCAGTGAAATTGATATATAGCTTCCTAACATAGAAATCTGATAACAATACTCACCTATGCAAATCATACTCTAACATATTCATTTTTTAAATTTAATTTTTTAAATTATATTTATTTATTTTTTAATTGAAGGATAATTACTTTACAGAATTGTTTTGGTTTCTGCCAAACATATTCATTTCTAAAAGTAAGCCTCAGACTACAATTATATATCATATATCCATAGAGAGAGACCATAATAGATATAGCTACCTCTCTCAGAGCCCAGAGATGAAAGTAACAATACATGGTCCTGCCTTGGTGCTCCAGTAGGTGCCTTTCTGCTTCTCTGAAAAGAAAAATACTAATTGTAACCTCTGTGAAAGGCGAGGTACAAGTTCAAATATTATCTCAAGCCTAAAATGAACAGAACTACAATATGCTGTACTCTCAAGGAATTTATCTAGCTTAAATGATTTTATGTGTCTTTGTAAGCCTCCTCTCCATGTTACTCTCATCTCCCTTCTTCCAGTCCCAAACACACACACACACACACACACACACACACATACACACACACACACAAACATCCACATTTTCCAGTGATAGATGCTTAGGAAACCTTTATGTAGTGACTGAACGGGTATACATAGTTCTTAGAAATCCACATTCCAAAGTCAACAATGAAAATCTCTCCCCAAATTCTTAGAACACCAAAGGGAGCGTGACACAACCTCAAAAAAAGTTCAATTGATATGGAGGTAATTGTCCTATAAACAGCCCCTCACTGCTAGATGGGAGGTCAAGTGCAGCTTTATGAAGAGCGAGATCATTGACAGAATTTGACATAAGACTCATTCTTTTACTTTGCCTTTATATTATGTAACTCATCTCCTCCTTACATCCATTGTCTCCTTCACATATTTACCTCTCTGAGGCTCTTATAGGCAGAGAAGCTTTATTGTTTAGTCACTAAGTCATGTCCAACTCTTTTGTGACCTCATGGACTGTAGCCTGCCACGCTCTTCTGTCCATGGGATTTCCCAGGCAAAAGTTACTGGAGCAGGTTGTCATCTCCTCCAGGGAATCTTCCTGACCTAGGTATCAAACCTGCATCTCTTGCATTGGCAGGCAGATTCTTTACCACTAAGCTATCAGGGAAGCCCTATCGGGAGAAAGAGGTCCTGCAAATTGAAGAAGGGTCTCAACGAATTTCCAATAATCCTACTCTTTGCATCAACTCTGATGCCATGATCCTGTCATTAAAAGTCCCTAAGCAGCTTTCACATCTACCTTTGTTTAAGCAGAGAAGGTAGAAACCTAGAGATCACTTGTCCCAAACTAAAGCTTCAGGAAATCAGAGGTCAAGGGAAGAGAGAGATTGGAACCAAAAACTCTGATAAGAAAAGAGAAAACAACAAACAAATAACAAAACTGTTTCTTAAGGATAGAATCCTTTCTGCCTTATATCCAAGATGACATCTTTCTTCTTTTCATTGAAAGACTTCTTTCCTGGGCCTTTCCCAGAGCTGGGGGCCCTCTAGCATACAAGCTGTATACAAAGCAGGTGTTGGAAATAACCCTGCTCCCGTGTTCCAGGTCAGATAGTGCCTCTGCTGTCCTTTTTTTTTTCTCTCTAACTTTAGAAGCTGGAAAAACTGAGTGCCTGCCACAATTATTAGGTTTTTCCTGTCTTCCCCCATTGCTTCACTTTACCCGTGACCCGGAAGCCACCTGAATATGAAGTTCATTCAGGCCTGGAGCCAAACTGAAGAGCACAGGACCCAAACGCCAGGGCCAGATCCATTTTCTTCAGAGAAAGTTGTTCTTACCAGAATTTGCCAAGAGGTTGAATCCATACCAAAAACACCTCACTTTCCAACCAATATCTTTCCAAGGGATCGGAAAACAAACAAACAAACAAACAAAAAACCCCACTTTTATCTCAAATGTGAAAAGAAAAAAGAAAAGGAAAAAACTTTAGCTAAGAAATTGTATTCCTTTCATAAACAGAAGCTCTCATTTGGATTTCATTCTTTGACTTCTATTTTTCAGCCTTTGTTATCTCAGGACGAGCAAGTAAATAACTAAAATGCCAAGCATATATTCAAAATACCAATAGTTTGTTTTTAAAAATCAGGTACATGAAAATCCTCTAATGTTAACAGCATTTCCAAATAAATGGCCAAGTCTTTCTTATTGTTAAAAGGAGCAAAACAAATCCCCAGATCACATGTAGCAGACTCTTTAATAGTTGGCCAATAGACAGGCTGGATTGGAAAATTCCTTTACGTGGCATCCAGTGATTTCCAAAAACAATTTAATTTCAAACAACGATCCTTCCAGATGTGACATTTGGGTAGAATTGTTTGAAAACACTGGAAGTAAATGTGAAATACCAGTGGTTTTGATACAATCAAACTGCAATTGTTGAGGTTTGAGACTGAACTACACAGTTACTCCTATATACTAAAATGCTATTTACTTTTTCTGCATACGTAGGACATGCCTGGGGGGAATGGAAACTTGATTATACACTTTCAAGCTCAGTCAGTTTGCTTGAAATTGTTTTAAATAGCCACAGGCAAAGTTCTGACTTTGGGAACGGCTTTGGGTCACCTGGATCTCCTTTTCCTTTCATCACCTTCAGCATCCCCTTCTACCCTTCACAACACCCGTCCCTTGATAGTGGTGGAAGGGGGTTGGGAAAATATGATAAAACTCTTCTTAGAAAACTCTCATAGGACTATTAGCATTTTGAAAGAGGATCTGGGGAGAAAGCAGTTTAATCCAAAGGAATGAGTTTTTGAGGTAGTCCAGAGAGCAGAAGTAGGAATTTTGTGGATTTCTCTCAAATCCCATGCAACGGCTGACTCTGTGAACCTGTAAGGCAGAGCATGATATTCAGCTGACCACAGATGACCTTCCCCTTCATGTTTCTAGAAGCTGCAGAAATCAAACAGATCTGGAATCAGATGACAGATGCAGAGTGAAATCACATATCTCTGAACAAATTACTTCTCCTTACCTCTGTTCCTCACAGCAAGAGGTTAAACATGAGAATACCTGCTAAGACCCCGGGATCATGCATGACAAAGAGCCACATGTAAATACCTCCCTATTTCCTTCACAGTGGCAGCGCAGGCAGCTTGAAGACCTAACGTCTGGGTGAAAGGAGACTTTTCCATTTACTCACAGCTCAGCACCTCAGTCTCCTGGTTTGTAAAATGGGAATACTGCATTTTACCCAGAGGATTATTGTGAGACGTATTACGATAAATCATCTTCAGTGCTTACCACAGGGACTGGCACTTAGAGAGCGCCTCGTAATTGTTAGCTGCTTATCGGTTGAACATTTTTGACACTGGAATATACACAAGGATTTCTCTCCATTTTATTTTGGAGTACGGTTGTTTTCCCAGCGGCACTAGTGGTAAAGAATCCACCTACCAATGCAGGAGACAGGAGAGTTGCGCATTCCTTCCCTGGGGTGGGACAATCCCCTGGAGGAGGGCATGGCAACACGCTCTAGTATCCTTGACTAGAGAATCCCATGGACAGAGGAGCTTGGCCGGCTACAGTGCATGGGGCCGCAGAGAGTCAGCCACGACTGAGCAACTGAGCCCTCAAGCAAGCATTGTTGCTCTACAATATCATGTTCATTTCTGCCATACAGCAAAGTGAATCAGCTATATGCATGCGTATGTCCCCTCTTCCTTGGATTTCCTTCCCCTTTAGTTCACCACAGGGCGTTCAGCAGAGGTCCCTGTGCTATACAATCTGTTCTCAGTTATCTATTTTATGCATAGTAGTGTGTATATGCCAATCTTAATCTCCCAATCTGTCCCAACCCCTCTTCCCCCCTTGGTAGCCATACTTTTGTTCTCCATGTCTTACACAAGAATTTCTAAGAGTTTTTGCTCCTTTTTTCCTCAAGTATAGGGAAGAAAAACTTTCCCTCTTGTTTCCCCATCTGACCTTACTGCATGCTATGATATGCCTTGTGCACTCACCACAAACATTTCAATTATTTGGCCTAATAGAAGGGATAAGGAGTGTGGAAAATCTAAAACAGAAGCTATAGCCCAAGTTCTTTATGTTCATTTTGTCAAGCAGAAAAAAGAACACTGTGAATGGAATGACACCCATTCAAAAGCTGCACAGTCATAGAATGAGTCCCTCAGGCCTTGGCAGGGTGGTCTCTGCTTTAGACAACCTGGGATCCAGCTAGAAGCGAGAGAAGCAAAAAATCCTCCAGCACGTAAATGACGTGAGGGTTGTGCAGTTACTGGGTGCGTGTGCTCTTGGTCTCTCCTCCCTTATAGAGGAGCTTTTGTTGCCTATGGACAGGTTTCTAACCTCCTGTCAAGTTCTGTTTAAATTGCCTAAGTGCTTATATTCAAAGAGAGCAGGGAAATTTCAGTGTAACAATCCCTAATATATTGCTGCCAACTTGTTTTCTAAAGTGCCTGCCCTACTTCTTAAATTCCAGAGCCAGAGGTTCATTCCTTTGACTCAAAGCACTGATTCCATAGGAAATCCAGCCAAAATGCAAAGATCCCCTCCCTAGATAGGGAGCAAACCATGTCTAGCCACTGGCACATTCAGGCAAATTAGGTTTAGTTCATTTCTTAGAAATTAAATATAAGGCAAATACCTTTTGTTGAGAAGAGAAGTAGGGCACCCTGAATAGTCACTGGAAGGACTGACGCTGAAGCTGAAATTCCAGTACTTTAGCCACCTGATGCGAAGAGCTGACTCATTGGAAAAGACCCTGATGCTGGGAAAGCTTGAGGGCAGGAGGAGAAGGGGGTGACAGAGGGTGAGGTGGTTGGATGGCATCACTAACTCAGTGGACATGAGTTTGAGCAAACTCAGGGAGATAGTGAAGGACAGGGAAGCCTGGCATGCTGCTGTCCATGGGTTCGAAAAGACTTGGACACAACTGAGAGACTGAACAACAACAAAGTAGAAGAGAGAGTGGGAAAATAGGCTGCTCAGTCACAAGCTCATATGCTTTCAGGGTTTGGCAGCTGCATGTAGGGCCACAGGGAGTGCTGGAGAGTGCAGTGTCCATGAGAGTAAGTCCCACCTAAGGATATTAGCATATGAAACTTCTAAGAGCATCGTGCCAGTCAAATAAAATATGAATGTCCATTGGCTGAAATTGTGCTGAGTCTGTCAGTTTACAGTCTGAAATCCAGAATATGAAGCAGAGAAGAGGTAGTTCTATGGTGTAGCCTGGGTGAGATGCTGTAAAGAGGACAGCCCAGTCATGAAGGACCCATGACACGACCCACAGAGTGGTGTAGTGTTTGAGCACAGGGACCAGGCACACAGGCTTCATGCCGGGGCTTAGGGTAACTCATGCCAGCTGCCGAACACCATCTGGATCACCTGTGGGAGACTCCAGAACAGTGAGGCATTTCTTGTGGGTCAGATATCTGGGAGACAAAGCTTTTAAGAATTTTAAGGACCACAAAAAAGTCCAGGATCCTAGAGAGGTTTCCCATCTGGAGAACAGTCTTCAGAACTAATCAGTGTGAGTTCAAACATATCAATGGGCAGAGAGGTCAAGAAGGCTTACTCCACGCAGCAAGTCCCTTTCTTCCCTTGTTTCTTGACTAATTTCAAGGAGAATGGGCTCTGTGCTCCCCACTTAGGGGTCTGTCAACCCAACTTACTGCCTCAGGCAAAGAGCTTAGGAAAAAAATTAAAAATATTTCCCAAATAAAGGTGGTGAATTTAAGTATAATCATTCCCACCGTTAGGGCTAGTTCTGGTTCTGTCCCTAGCACAGGGCCTGTAATCAGAGCATTCTTCCTGAACAGCAGCATCTGGGCTATACTTGAACCACCTCCTTAGCTGCGGCCCTTTCCTCCCAGTGCGTTTCCAGTTAGTGCCAGTCTCACCTGCCAACAGAGCCTCAGTCGTGTTTTCAGCAGAGGTCTCTGATTTCCTTCTGCTCACAGTGCACCTTCAATATCAATATTTAGAACAATTGCTTTATTGGCTTTCTTGAAGTTGAAATGTCTATGATTTAACCCAGATATGTGCAGAAATGACCACACTCTGCTCCTGACCAGTCACACTCCATCTAAGATACATTGTGCCCACCGACATACAAGGCCAATTCTAGGCCATGTCCTGAGATAGGAGGGCAAGGGTTGGCCTGTGTATGCTTTCCCAAGGTCACCATTTTAAAGCATTATATCTAGTGACTTGCATCGTTACAGATTAATGATCACAACTAAGATGGCTTGAAAGTGTCTTAAGGTGGGGCACCTTTTCCTATTTGACTCAAAGTGGTGGTTCGGGGCACAAGGACTGTTTCTTTTCGGGACGTTCCCACACGTCTAGTTTCCCTGATCTGTTTTTGACTCAGATTAGTCAGTGTCCGCAAATGAACACAGGGCATGTGGCTGTGTTGTTATGGGGCTGTTATCATGCAACCTAAAAGGGAAGAAAAGGACCATTAAACTTGCAGTAGTGTTTGTTTCGAAGTAATGTGTGAAATGTGTTACTTGGGGGAAAGAGCCAGGCATTTTATACACATATATATTTGGTAATAAAAACATCTTTTACATTTCGATATGGCTGCTTTGGCCCAGCCCCACTAAAATAGCCTCTCCAAAACCAGCAAGCCAGATGCTTCAATGACAGCAAATAAATCCAGCTAACTGTAGCCTTCCAATGTGCAAATATGGGAGGCTTCCTTTGTTCCCTGGTAGCAGGTACGTAATCATACCTGTGACCTTTTCGAGGCACAGGGTGAGGAAGCATTTGGGAGGCTGGATGTTAGACAATGATTTCCCAGTCCAGGCACAGTCGGCAGCACAGGCCCCAAGGAATGGCTCAGTCCATGCATCCCCCAGACCAACTCTTTGGCTGTCACTTTTCAACACAAGATGGCTCATACCTTACAAGTCTCATCCAGTTATTTGTGAATTCATTTGTTGGTGAATTCAAGCAAGCCAGGGGAACAAGTCTGAATAAAATAAAACTATCAGGAAGAGCTATCTTATGTTATGGTGGAAACAGACTTGTGCTAAATCTTGTGTTCAGATTATTTTTCCAGGCCTTTGTAACTGAATTCTAGGATTTCAGTTAAGTTGCATCATGCAAGCACTTAACTAAAATATTCAACTATAAACCATTGACAAAATAAGATAGCATTATTGGAATAATGTAATTTAAGATAGTCAATGTTTTCATTTTGCATTGTATATTGATTTTATGCTATGCAAAGCTGTATTCATTCCTAATGTTAATTTTAATGCCAAATACTAATTGGGTATATTTCTAAACTGTATTATATACAACACCTTAGATATCATCATCATCAGTCATTTCAGAAAGTGATTTGGACTCCGCTTGATTTTTCCTTTTAGAATTGATTTTATTACCTAATCTCTGCTTAAGTTTTGACTCTGAAGTTGATATTTTTTTATTGTTTTATTATTCTTATAAAAATGACACTGTTATAAAAGTATAAAGTTAGCATAAAAATTACCCACAATTTAGGTTGACCTTAGTGAATATCATTCCAGACATCTCTCTATGTAAATAACATATAGACATGCATATTTTCATTGAAGTGAGGTTATCATATCAAAGTTATTATTGATAAAGATAATATATTTAATTTTACTTGAATTTGACAATAAGAACCAAATGAAACTGATGATATTGCTGAACTTTAGAAAAATATTTCTTCAATGAAAGAGTTTTTTTAAAGGACCCACCAATGTTAAAAAACAAAAATAAGTTATTAAAGAATTTGTTTTAAGTTTTAACTTCATATTTTAATGTTATACTGCTTTAATTGACTGTTTGCCATGAAAGTCAGAGAATTTAGTATCATTAACATCCTTTCACCTCTCCCTCCCTCATCAATTTCTGTAAGGTGTTTTTGTCAAGACATATTGCTTTTCTATTCTCTTATCTAACCATAATTTCTATAGTCATTTTACCTTAGTTCTGTGTTTAAATGAATTCATTGCTAGTCTTATAAATTCATTTTTCTCCATATGGTTTCACAGTTTCAATATTTCTAAGCTTTATTGTTGCTGTTATGGTTTCATCTCTTGATTGCTTATATTTTATGAACTGATGTTTTTCAAATGTGTCTGTGTAGTTTATTGACTAAACAGGGACATTTGAGAGAGTGAAAGAGGGCACTATTAATATTAGTCAAGACAACAGGTACGTTAGGGACTGTTTTATGCAAAGCAGAACTTGAGATCTTCCTAAAGCCAAGGGTGGTATATTTCACAAGTTCTTGCAGGCTTCCACTCAGTACTTTTTGAGGCATTTAAATGGTGCCAAATGACACCTTGCACAAAGGAGCATCTATTTGAAAGGAAAAGTTTGGCTCTGACTAAAGGCTCAACAGTTCCTTCTAAGTCATATCCATGGTTCCCCACACATATACGTTTTCTGGGGGAGATGGCCTTCCACCATTAGATTTTCAAAGGGGCTATTGGCTCCATCTATGTTACTAATTGATATTTCACAACATAGCTCCCCAAAGTTACATCACTGGAGAATGTTCTCCTAACGCTCCTATAAATAATACCACACAACTATAATTTCACTTCTTACTACTTAGTATTTATTGTGCAATTAATATAAGGAAAAAACAAGTGTAGAGTGTTTCTGATCTTCTATAAAACTGCTAGTATTAAATTTGTGTGCATGCTGTGTGCTCACTCATGTCCAACTCTTTGCAGCCCCCTGGACTGTAGCTCACCAGGCTCCTCTCCCCATGGAATTTCCCAGGCGAGAATACTAGAGTGGGCTGCCATTTCCTACCCCAAGGGATCTTCCCAACCCAGGGATCAAACCAGCATCTCCTGCTTTGGCAGGTGGATTCTTTACCACAGTGCTACGTGGAAAGCCTCAATAATAACTTCCACTTTAGTTTTTAATATCTCTTAATGAAAGGTTCATGCAATAGTATTTAATGTTAGGACTGTTTTTTTCCTTCTGACCATTTATTATATGTCCTTTTATAAGCTCTATTAGCTATTTAGTTGTGTGGCTCAGTGTGGTTTTCTTTCTGCCTGAACATTTAGGGAGGTCGTTGAAAGCTATTTGAAATGATTTGAAATAGGTATTCTGGTCTAGGTTTTCTGGAACCGTGTCCGTTCCTCTTCTATCAACACCTCTCAAGGTTATCCACTAAACTACTCTCTTTTCTAGATCCTTATTCTTTCCCTTTTGACTCAATGGTGATATCGCAAACTAAAAACAAATGGACGCATGACAGGCCATTTACACTGAATAGGAGGAAAGCTGCTAAGTGTCCACTTCCCTCTGCATTGCATAGTCCTGGCCTAAAAGATGGAACATGAGGCATTCCTAACAGAGAAAAGACATTAACTAAAGAGAAAAAAAAATGCTGCACGGCAAATAGAGTAATAATTCCGATAGTGGCCAGCAAAATTATTAAAAACATATGAAAGTTAGTTGAAAGAAATATACACATATGAAAACTTCCCCTGAAGTGTTCAGTTGCCTCTGGCTACATCCAACCTAAATAGACTTTCCCAGGACACGGAAAGAACAAGGACAAAATGCAACGAGCCCTAATATACTTGCTGTGTAGGGGCATTTATCAATAGTTGCCCCCCAAAACAGTTCACATCAGAAACAGTGCTTATGTCGATTCAGAGATTAACTTTTTAGAATGTCTTTTTACCCTGATGTTAAAAAAGTAATGCTTCATCCCCAAAACATGAGCTGAGATGTTGACAGGAAAATTGTTAATCTAATCCTTTGCTCTGCAGAAAATTTAGACAGCTTGGCTTCCTTTTGGCCACACCCCCCTTTCATTACCCTTCCTAGAGTTGGCTGGCCCTGGAAGTACCCATGTATAGAAGCCCCCTGGGCACAACTTCCCATACCCTTGCTTCGTTCAGCTATGCCAGTCACAGTAGTGCACTAGCCAAGAAGGGACCTTCTACACTTTCTGCCTATAATTTTGTCTCTTCTTCCTGTCTTCTTAATCCCCCACACATCGACTTCCATCTGAAAACATAAAGAGGCTGAAGAGTAAAACCTTGGCAAACAGGGCAGCGGCAGTAACCACACGTTGATTTTTCAGCTTTCTCTGAAATTTCAGACTGACAGTTGTGAAATTAATGAACAGTAAAAGAGGTTCTCTTATCTCCATTCAGACCCGTGGGGATGGATTTTTCTCTTCAGCTGTGTGTCTGGGTTGCTTGCACGTCCCTGGAGCATGTGTTTAAGAGTAAGATGCTCAAAACTTAAGAATATGGAGTATGTTGCAAGTTCAACTGCCGTTCAACCGCAAATTTAGAGCATTGGGCAGGCTTTGGAAAATACAATACAGGACATCTTAGCCTTTTTATGGTATTAATTTTCTCCCACATCCCTGTAAGTTATTTTGTGCATGTCTTCTAGCCTCTGTGTCTGCCTATTTTCTTCTAATTTTTCCTTCCAGAAGAAATCTTATGACAATGTGACATGAATGTTTTTGTTTATGACCCATACCATTTATTTTGTTTACACGTTTAGTTAAGGTTCATACTTTACATATGGAATTTTTCATTTTAAAACTTAAAAAACCTGCAATTGTCTTTCAAGTAAGTAAATATATACAAATAGTAAGAAAGTTTTGGCTGTCTTTTCTGTTTTATTCTTTCTCTTAGGTCTTGAATTCCCCCAATTTTTTAAAATTAATTAATTAATTATTTTCTTTACATTATCATGTTGGTTTTGCCATATATTGACATGAATTTGCCATGCTTTTTTAAAGACTCGGATCATCCAGGAAGTAACTCCACTTTCCATTTCACTTGGTCTGTATTCACTGCGGATTTACTCATCTTGAATCTGTTATTTCTGCTTGGGCATTCAGAAATATAAATGTGTTTCCTTCTGATGTTGATCTCGCCCTGTGCTTTTTCTGCTGCAGGTGTAACCCCCAACAATCTTTGTTAAAAGCAAGCTGATTCTAAAACATGCACACACTTTGCCATATTTTATTTCCCCAATGGAGACCACACCACCAACTTAATTTGGTTCTGTTTTCATGCCACCCGGTGCTACTTGAGAAATATTGAAAAAAAGTCATTTAATTTCACTGAAATTTCTTGCAGCTCAACTTAACTAGGCCTTTTCCATTAGTCAGTGAGTATTCTTCCCTAACTGAGTCACTATAACATTTCCCACAGTGCTTAATACCAGTATTTTTCACTATCCTATTTCCCAGGATTGGAATCTCTTCATTCTCTGAAGATTACTTTGCCTCATACTTAGAAGACTACATTCCTTTTATATTAGCTCCACTAGTGCCTCCCTTCTCTACAATAACCTTTCTCTAAATCCATCTATTTTATTTTTCTTCCTTCTTTTCTTTCCCATTTTCACACCCTTGATCCCATCTCCATACCCTTGATCCCATCTCCTCCTCCCTCCTCAGAGACTTTTTCTATTGATTATCTCTTTTCTCTTAGGACCACAGTTTCTTTCTCTCCTCCCCAAATACTCCTATCCTAACAACAACAACAAAGCAAATCTTTAACTCTACTTCTTTCTCAAATATCATTTCTGCAAATGTTTTGAACGTGTACTTCTCCTCTTCTTGACCTAATCTTTAACTCCTAACAGTTTAGTTTTTATTCTTTATAACTCCATTGGCACTAAATTATCAAAAGTCACTGGCTTATAACCTACTGGCCACCACATTTACCTGCCTTCCTCAACCACCCATTACTCCCTGGAGCACTTGACAGACTCGATGATACCAACTTTCTGGAACCTGAAGTGTTTCCAGAATTGTGAATGGAGTCTTTTGTCTCCATGCCCTGTTTTTTTAACTTTGAACTTGAATCTTTTTCTCTTTAGGCTTCAATTACCCCTGCTCAATCTCCTTATTGTAGATATTCTCCCAGGAATTTTTCTCCACTTATTCTCTATATATTCGTCTTCTGGAATTTTTTGGTTTTAAACCTCTTCTCTGTGCAAATAGTTCTGAATCCCACTAATCATGAAGTATAGGCTTCTGTTTCTTATTTTGGCTGGGCTTATTCATGTTTAAATTCCACTAATATGTCAAGCTCAACAGTTCCAAGACAGAATCTCTTTTCTCTCCTTCCCCAACCTGTCTTTTCCAATTCCTCCCTTTCTGTAACTGACATCACTGTCTTCCCTGTCATCTAGACTAAAACATTGGTGTTTTCTTGGACCCATGATTTACTTGGGCTTCCCTGGTGGCTCAGGTGGTAAAGAATCCACGCGCAATGCGGGAGACCTGGGTTCAATCCCTGGGTTGGGAAGATCCCTTGGAGAAGGGAACAGGCTACCCACTCCAGTATTCTGGCCTGGAGAATTCCAGGGACTATTCCATGGGGTCACAAAGAGTCAGACACAACTGAGCAACTTTCACTTCACTTCACGTCACAGAGCCATGAATGCTCTAGCTCTCATGGATATGCTGCCCTGTTAGTTCTTTTAGACACTTTACAGCCACACAAACTTTCCTGAACTGAAGTTACAGGCTATTTCCCTGCCTCTCTGCTTCCTATCACTTACAAAACAAAATCCAGATCTTAGCATGGCATTCAGAGTTGTTCACAGCATGGCTGCAGCCTACTTGTTTGGTTCCAGTTCTCAGTGCTAGACTGAGCATCAGGCAAACTGAATTATTCACTATTCTCTGTAATCACCTCCAGATTTCTGTCCATGGGGCTTTGCTCATGCTGTCTTTGCTCAGCATCCAAAAGTTTTCTCCACCCCCTTTTTTTTTTTTAACTTTTATTTGTTTATTTTTGGTTGCACTGGGTCTTTGTTGCTGCCCAGGCTTTCTGTAGTTGTGGCGAGCTGTGGCTACTCTTTGCTGCAGTGTACAGGCTTCTTGTTGCCGTCCCTTTCCTCGTTGTGGAGCGGAGGCTTTAGGCACACAGGCTCGACTGTTGCAGCATAAGGGCCCAGTAGTTGCAGCTCACGGGCTCTAGAGCACAGACTCAGTACTTGTGGGGCATGAGCCGAGCTGCTCCACAGCATGTGGAATCTTCCTGGACCAGAGATCAAACCTGTATCCCTTGCATTGGCAGGTGAACTCCTGTACACTGTACCACCAGGGACATCCCTTCCCAGTCCTTATGATATAAATTTTGCTCATTCTTCACATGCTACCTCCTTTAAAGCTCTTCCTGATCTTCACAACTGGAAGATTTCCAGCATTTCCAACCTCTGAATTTAATTACATCTTGATAATATAGTCATACTATTTTCATTGGCTTAGTGTTTATATGAAAAAATTTCCCTTCCTTTTACTTGTAATCAGTTTGTGTCTTTATGTTTATAAAATGTGTTTCTTACAAACAACATATAACTGAGTGTTGCTTTTATCTAATAGTTTTATCTAGTCTGTCATCCCATGCCTTTTACCTGTGTTCTTTGGTCCATTTATATTTACTCCAATGATAGATATATGTATGTAGATATATATATATATGTAGAATAAAATCTACCATTTGGGAGTTTTAATCATATTTGTCCTTCCTGCCTTTTTTCTCTCCTTTTTTTTTAATTTTTATTTTTAGATCCTCTGTTCCTCTTTTCTTATCTTTGCTTGGGTCATGGTTAACTCATCAATCCTTAAAAAAAAATTCTCTCTTCTCATTGATTTTTTTACTTATGCCTCTTGGCATGACTTTGTACTTTAGTGGTTATTATAGACACTAAAACATGCATCTTTTGCACATCACATTCTTTGTTTAAAAAAATTAAGAAAAATATCTAAGAATTCTATGACAATCTCCAATTTTAGTCCCTACAATTTGTGTTCTTGTTTACTCTGACTTTTTACAATAGAGAATATAAATTACATATTCTTTTATTATTTTTCTTTAAAGAGGCCATGGTCCAAAGCAATTTTGTCATATATATGTACAAAAATATACACACACATGCATCATACACATGTATTTTGTCATACGTATGTATAGTATACTGCTTTTATCTGGGATTAGTACGTGGCCTAATTCTCTAGCTTTACCATCACAGTTAGGCAGGCCCTATGTTCCTGAATTGGTGAGGGTTTCTCTCAATCCTCCTGCCTCTCTCCAGTGATGTACTGTCACCCCGCTACTAGGTGTAAGACCCAGTGGGTGGGAAAATGTACACAGATGGTACCTGTATGCCGAACAGCAGAAAAGTTTACACGGCTGTCCCGCCCTTATTTCTGTGGCGTGACTGTCATTTCTAATTCGTGTAAAGTTGCAGGGTGGGAGGTTTTCTTTTGTTTCTGCTGATCCACCCTTAAACTGAGGCAGTGTTTTTTGGTTCATTAGTTTACCTTGCAACTTTGAGTATCCAATGGGTCAAAAATTTCTGGTTTGTTCTCATTGTTGAGGTAGAAGAAGTGTTTCTTGTAATGCTCTATATCCTAGTCAGAAGCAGAAACTCCCTATTGGGTTATATACGTAAATCTTCCTTAGATTTGACTCTTCCAGAAACAAAGGTTAAGGGAGGCCAGGTGATTCCAGGAACTTCAGTCAAGTAGTGAAAGAAGAAACAGGGAAGAGAAGGCAGTGTGTTAATGAGTAACTGTGGTGCAGTCCCACTGGGGACTTCTGGAGGAAATAGCATGTGTGCAAGCTGGGTCTTTATCTACCAGCTCCCATCTGTAACTGATTAGTTGTCCTGTCTCTAGATGAAGTCTATGCCAGATCAAAAAGGGCGGGGAATCACAGGTGCAGCAGAGCATTGACATGAAAGGATGAGAGAGAGGCTACAACAGTGTCTGTTAAGAATGCTCTCTGTGCCTGTAAGGACATTTATTACTTTATTTCTCAGGCATACTGATGTACTGAGAAGACAATTCATACCTGATTTATCTTTGTATTCTCCAAGCATGGAGAATAGTCAGAAGATAATCAATCAGTATTTATTAAATGAGAAAATACTTTTTACAAAGTACCAATATGTAAAATCCTGGCTAGTGCTTCATTTCCTATTCTCTTCCCAAAGCAACATCCTCACCCCCACCTCAACCACTCAGACAATATATTTTCCCCTCAACAGCTTAATCTCACCAGAATGTTTAGATTTTTAAAAATTATTGATTTTTCTAGCTAATTTAAATGTAATATAATGTAAAGGTAGAATTTCAAACCCTACTAACAGGCATTTTATATTACTTGCAGCCAACAATGATAAGACGCCCACCAACAGTTGTTTGCTATATTTGTGGTCGTGAATATGGAACAAAATCGATTGCCATTCATGAGCCACAATGTCTGAAAAAATGGCATAATGAAAACAACTTGTTGCCTAAAGAGCTAAGAAGGCCGGAACCAAAGAAACCAGAAGTCAGGACCATTACTGGTAAGTTTTTGGAAAGCAAAAGACTTGACTGTTATAAGGGAAGACTTTTCTCTCTAAACTTAAAAGAGTAGAGGTATTCTTTTATTACTTGCTCAAGTAACTGAAATCAGCAACATTTACTGTCTTGGCCACAGCCAACAGAAAAAACAGTTCCAAAATGCCTGACCAAAGGGTTGTTTTTAGATGCTGAGACACAAAGATGCTGTATCCTGGCAAACTGTGCAAGGAGAGGGACTCACTGAATTGCTGTATTTCCCAAAAGTTACATTCATATATTATCAAACACAATATTGTAAAAATGTGAAGCTTAACCTTTGGGGATATCTAGAAACATGTTTTCAAATATGAATGTGTCTTAGTGTTCAAAGAGCAGGGGTTCCAAAGTGAAATACTTACAAGGTCCACTGGTCCGATTCCATAGTGGAGCACGTTTGTCCATGTGTGGAAAAAGAGAAGGTGGGAACCATGGGCACTGAGAGCACTGCCTCTCTCTAAAGGAGACGGCTGCTACCCAATTCCAGCTGGTGTTATCCTTAAGAAACTTAGCCTTAACTTCACTGTGATGTATCTTTCAACAATACAAAAGACATTGGAAATCTTGACTTCTATATAAAATGTCCAGACTTTAAAAATTTTGCAGTGAATAATCTGTAAAGCACTGAACAGGCCATATGGAACCTGAACTTCATAAATTGTCATGTGTGGCCTCATTACAGAGCCTTATACTTACTCATTTAGGGTGAGAATGAAGGAGTTCAGAGAATTTTCCATGCCAGCTCAGACTTGGTCATCATCTACCATTGTCATTTTCCCAGTTGATTCTGTAATTCCTCTCAAAGGAAAACCATTCTTGGTTTTAAGAGAAGTACATTCAGTTAATTGATCTCTTTATGTAACCACAGATTTACATATCCAGAAGGTACCTTGGAAGCCGTTTAGTACCAGTTAGCTCAGAGCACTCTCATTAGACATGTGACCCAAAGAGAGTTTTCTAATAACCTACGGAGTAGAATCTAGACTGTCATGATCTAGACAATCTGGTCTGGTTCTAGGCTACCAGAACTCAACTACTCAAAGTCCTTGCCAAAAGGAGAACTCTGCACACAGGTGGGAAGAGAGCTCGAGATGAAAATATCCATCTATTGAAATTAGAGCATTTGCTCACAAAGAGATTGTTTACCACTTTGAGACTCTTCCCATCATTTCTCAACTGATAAAAAAAATCTGTTTCCTTCACTCCTGATCTTCATCACTTTCTCTGCTTGAGCAGAGTTATCACAATTCTAGAAGAGAAGAGAAACTACTGGTCTGAAAGCCCTGGTGGGTTTACCAATCTCTTGATTGGCTACAGATGGAAAAGCCAGGTCCTATAATTGAACTTTCTACAATTTTCCTCTTGGCTCCATGCTACTGTTCTTTCTGAGGGCGCCCTTCCTCTCTGGGTGAAGAGAATTCCCACTACAAAGTAAAGGCACTAAAACTTTTAGAAATGTGATGACTCATCTTCAACTCTCCATGAATACTTGGGAATTTTTGAGCCCATATTAAAACTCATGAGTAAGGAGAAAGTCAGTACCATTCTTTTTTTAACTGGTTTAAAGCACTCAAAATATACATTCATATCCTGCATAGATAGTGACACTTCGTTTATCCAACGGAGAAATACTAGATGGTCCTGTTGTACTAGAGTTTAATTTCCCATGGAGGTTAAAAAGAAAAAGCACATTAGTAGACTTGTTAAAGAATCTAACATTGGCTACATTTGTATGAACCACTAGATAGAAAAATTATATGAGAACTGCCTGGCCTTTAATGAAAAAAATATATGCTGTGGAAATAATTTTTTAAAAATTATGTGATATATTTTTGAGTGCCTGGCTACATTTGGGGAGGGGTGCTTTTGGGGGGCAATTCTAAGATGTAGTCAATTAAGTGTACATACCAAAGCCATTCTATTTAAATAAGTTTTATTAAAGTTAAATCCCACAGTTTCTCTAAAATAAACCCATATGCCCTTTTCCCTATGCTCTGTCAGTGGAGATTATACATCCCTCAGCTGTCTTTGTTGCTTTCTTAAGGACACTTCTTTTTGTCAGCTTAACTATCCTGTTGCATTCTTCACTTTAATTACTTAAAGAATCTCTGAGTTTATGGCCATAGAGAGATGATAAATTTTAGGATATAATTTGTCTTAAATTCACTCTCAACTGTCAGCTGTGGGCTCAAAAAACATTCTGAAAGATTACAGAAGAGGAAAATAGAGACATGCTCTTTTTCTTTTGAAAGCTTATATTTAGAGTCAACTGAAAGAAAGCCAAAAGCTATATTTGCAAGATAATAATGTGTAAACAAAGATGTTAATAATTAGTGAAGAATGCATATCACAACACATAAAACAATGTCTTCCCCTTTTTAAAATTCGAGGACTGAAAAACCTCTGGTTCAGAGCTAAGGGTTCTCAGCCCTTAAAAGACTGAGCAGCACTTTTTTTTTTATTTTGGCAAAAGTAATATAATTTGTTTAAAAGCCTCAGTCAACAGGTATTTCCTGAAAATACTTTCCATAAAAAGTAGAGAATGGTTCTCCAGAATGAAAACTGATCCATTTTCCCATTTTCTTTTTCTTTTCTTTCTTTCTTTTTTTTCTTTCCCCCTCTGTTTTTCTTTAACTTTTCAGCCAAGGGTTTCTATGATCTCGATGCCTTAAACGAAGCTGCTTGGACAAGCGCCCAGAGCCAGTTGGTTCCCTGTAATATTTGTGGGCGTACCTTCCTGCCAGACAGACTGATTGTTCACCAACGATCCTGTAAACCAAAAGTCGCCAAGTAAAGCCCTTTCTCCCTACGAAAGAGTTACAGGCATTAAATCCTTGGGAAAGAGTTGGGGTATTGGGGGGAAGGAGGAAAAGTGGGGGTGGAGTTGGGGAAGGAGAACCGGAATCGACCGAAGGCCACGGAGCGCAGGACGCCCGGCTCAGCGCCCTGCGGCCTGCCGCGACCGCTGTGTCACCGCTTTTAACAAGCAGCGGCGTGCGTGTGCCTAGACACGCCGCGGGCCTCCCGGGAGCCGCGGTGATCGGACAGAGTGACACGTGGCCGCGCCTCTTGAGAGCTGGCATTTTCATCTCCAGGAAATCTCCGAGCCAGCTTTTGCCATTTTTTCTTCTGGTCTGTTTTCCGCCCCCCGAACAAGATTCTGAACCTCACCACTTAGGACTGTTATTCAGTGAACAGAGATTTTAGTGGGGGGTGACTTCAGGCAACTCTTAAGTCCCGAGAAAAACTGGCTTCCCTCCCATTCCCTGTGCTTTCTGAAATAACGTGCCCCTCCCTGCTTTTTCTGATCCAGGGAAATGTTTTTAATCGACTCAGTGACTGGAATTCTTTTCTGTACAAAATTGTTCAACAGGAGAGATATATCAAAAGAGCTAAGGACTTAAAACACTAGAACTGTACAGTACTCTAACTCCCTTGGTGAGAAATGCTACAGGGAAGATTCAGGATCAACACCGGCCTCGTATGCTCGCTGTGTGCGATTCATCACCTGGTGGAAACCGGCTCCCTCCACCTAGCGAAGAAGTCCGGCGAGAGTTTCTTTCCTCTGCCCTCCTCAGGAGGCCTCATAGGTGCTTTATTGTTGAGGTCTAAAAGCCTGCCACCAAGTTCTGTGCCTCCCCACCCAGGGTTCATGCACAGAAAGTGGCTTGTGCAGCTGCTCGGGATTTGAGTCCTTGAATGTGTATTCAGAGAGGCGGGGCTCTCCTGGGAGGAGGCCAGTGCCAGGGAGGGGCTCTGCCCAGGAAATTCTGCTCCCCTGGGCAGCGGGCAGCGCTGCTTTGCCTGGACTCTCAGCAGTTTTGCTTGATCTCTTTGTTCATTTAATGGCTGAATTTCAGGGCCATTCCGGATCCACCAGGTTCCTGCAACCCTTGCATTCATGACCTTACACAGCACAGTTAATTCCAAATTATACAAGCAAATTTATTTGACCTAATAATTTGGTCATACATCGGCCTAGTAAAAGGTGAGGTTACGAAAATTGTGCTAATTATTCTGTTTTTCCAGCCTGTTCTGAAGGAAGCAAAAGATAAACTTTTTTTTTAAGTCTTGTAGATACCCCCAAAAGTTTAGCATCTTGTAAAAGAGATCCTTCAATGACTTGTAGTTGATGCTTTAGTTCTTTTATTTTGTTAACAAAAATGACAATAACATCTAATATGTAGAGCATGTACTGTGGATCAGGCAATGTGTCTAGCACTTTCTGAATATCACTTTATATAAATCTCACATCAACCCTTCAAGTAGATACAATCCTTATTTTACACATGAGACAACTGATACTTAGACTAAAAGAGCCAACTCAAGGTCACACTGAACTTGAGTTAAGGGTTGGAGTCAGGAAGCAGACTTGAGACTGTTGGACTTCCAAACCCCAAATCTTATCCATTGCTATTAGTGTGCCACATGCTGCCGTTAATAAGATTAACTATTCCAACACAAATGATCTGACACATGTAGAAAGTTTTGTACAATGTTTAGGAACTAAGGGAATTTTAGGATGTTTGCAGTTCAGCTGCTAGTCTGGATTTATCTTAAACTGAGGTGAAAACAGTTTGCAGAATTCAGAGTGCAGTTTGAATTGCATTGTATTCCAAAAGCCACTTCTGCTAATAATGTTCAGAAGTCAGATAGCAAAGGAAATAAAGGAAGAGTTCTGGCCTCAACTTTAAAGTGAGTGGCCATTGGGGTCATAAAGGTTCTTGGGCCCTTTGCTTTCAAAAGCATGAGAAAAACAAAACAAAACGACTTCATCTGTAGGAATTATTAAATCTGAGTTCTTGAAGTGGTTGAAAGAAATGAGCTCTTATAGGAACCACTGCTCCCACAAGGAAAAACTTTGGGAACATCAGAGTGCTGACCGAGGGGCTTCCACCTGCTCCACCTGAGCTGGCCTGTAAATGTTGCAGGGTATCAAATGTAGAGAAAGATGACATCAATCCAAGGGTTCCCGTCTTTCACCAAGTCACATCATTGAAGCCTCGCCATCAACAGGAAAGAGCTCACCTGCTCTTTGCCATCTGCCCTCCCCACAACTCATTCACAGCTGTGCAGATACTTGTACTCAAAGAGAAATGATCTCTTTAACAATGGTTGGCACATCCATGAGCTGTGAACTTGAACCTTGAAATGGTTCCCATAGTCTCCTTGCTGAAGAAGAGCAGATACTAGATGGAGGGCCTTGGAGTTCTTACACTGGCGCAGGCAGTTATTGATCTGGGATGCTGGGATGTAATGTTATTCCGAGCATCAGTAACAATACAGTTCCCTTTCAGCTCTAGCAACTGGCGCTGCACAATCTCTAATTGAATTCCCCTCTAGTTGAGGTTATGGGAAGAATTCCAAGATTTCTTGATGCTCACTGGCACATTGAACCCACATTAGTGTTGCAGGGCATGTTAGTGTTATCAGAAGGGAACCCTGGGGATGGAACAAGGCTGTCCTAGTAAGGGGTTTTTAGAGGGGGCGATACTCCCCCGGTGAGTAAACATGGAGATCTGTTAGAGCTCCACTGTGGGACCTCCTCTTCAGGCAACCTTGGAAGTATTTCCCAGTGGGGTCCCAGTATCTCCAAGGAAGCCCCCAGATGACACCGTATCAGCCTGGGGAATATTGGCTTGAGTCTCAGAAAGAGAAGCTGCGACCGACAGGCAGACCCATTTGTGAGCAGGGAAGAGAAAGAGGGCAAATATCCAAAGTCTTCCTTCTCCTAAAAATCTGAAAACAGCCCTTGGTTTCTCTGAACTTCTCTGCTTCTGACATTAGCAGTGTTTCTTCTTTACACCCCATCTAAACCAACTCATATGGCTTTAATCCTATACCAGGCCAGGACAGGAAGTTCAGCCCTTTCCTTCCTCAACCCTGAGGGGGCCCTTCCCTTGCTCTGGCGATGGTCCACCCTCCTTTATCATTTATTACTTCCCTCCTGACTCTCTGTCTGGCCCACATGAGCGGCCGTGCCTGTTTCTGCTGGCCCTGCCCGCTCTCTGTGAGCACTGTGGCCAGAGATGGAAATGAGGTTTTCCTGCCCTTGGAAGAAACAGCACACATGAGAAGCAGTTGAGGTTCCAGCAAGGGTCAAATTGGGTAGAGAGAATTACACCAGGAAAAGCACTGCTAATTTAGCATACGACGGTACAGTTTTAGCTTAGTTCTTTTAAATTTTTGTTATGAAAACATTCAGTAGATAACACTTGCAGGGAAAAGTATAATGAAGTCTTCTATCCTCCACACCCAGGTAAATTTAGTTGAAAACCTGTTAAGATTGAATCCGAACGGTCTACATTTCAACTCTTGTTCTTTTGGATATGTGGTGGGGAGAGCTGCTGGCAACACAAGATTCCGGAGTGCCTCTGATAATGCCTTTTAATTCTACTTCCAGAAATATGAGATTAAACCCACATGGCTATAAAGCAACTACAAGTGAAAAAGTGAAACCTGGCCTAGACATCATGAGGGCTAGGTCCCATCATTGATTCACATTTATCACCTATAGACCAATGTTTTTCACATGATACTTAACTGAGTGTGTTTTCAGCAAAGTAATAAGATGTTGGCCCCTAGTCCTCCAAACTTACGAATGTTACCTTGCATGTTATGTTACCTTTGCAGATATAGTTAAGGTTATGCACCTCGTCATGAGGAGAGGATCTCGGATTATCTGGACGGGCCCAATATTATCATGTCATTAATAGGATAAGAAAGAAGGAGGATAAGAGAGACAGCATAAGAAGGATCCAACACCCTATGGCTTGTTCTGAGATATGGGGAGCTATGTGCAGTGACCAGAGAGAAGCCTTTCCAAGTTAAGGGTAGCCCCAGCAGGCAGCCAGCAAAGAAACTGGAACCTCCATCCTATAACCACAGGAACTGGGTTCTGCCAACAACCTGAATGAGCAAGGAGACAGTTTCTCCCCTGGAGCCTTCAGCAAGGAACACAGCCCCACCAACACTGTGTGTGTATCTGGTGAGTCCAGGGTTGAACATCCGACCTACAAAAGTGTAGGAAAATAATTGTGTGGCTTAATACATTAAGTTTGTAATCTATTATGGCAGCAACAGACAACCAATAGAAATATCTACAGGCAGACCTCAGAGATATTGTGCATTTAGTTCCAGACCACCACATTAAAGTGACTATCACAATAAAGCAAATTACAGAAATTTTTTGTTTTTTTCACGCATAGAAAAACTTGTTTACATTGTAGTCTGTAAGAGTACAGTAGTATTATATCTAAAAAAGCAGTGTACCTGTTCAATATTTTTAAAATACCCAAATGCCAAAACAATTATAATAAAAACATCAAAGATCATTGGTCACAGATCACTATAACAAGTATCATAATAATTTTTAAAAGTTTGAAATATTGCAAAAATTACACAAAGTGAGCAAACGCTGTTGGGAAAGTGGCAACAATAGGCTTGCTTGACGCAGGGTTGACACAAGCTCTTAACTTGTAAAACAAGCCAAAAATGCAATATCTGAGAAGTAAAATAGGCGCAGCACACTATGACAAGGTTTTCCTGTATGTGACATAGGGTGGGACTCCCAAACCTCCTGTTGAGAAGTAGAGTCCCTCAGCTCACGCAGGGCACTGGTCATCTCCATCCTCTACTTGCGTTAGTGAGAGGGCACGGGAACCAAGGCCAGCAGAGTCAAGAGCCCAGCAAAAACCGGCTCCAAGATTTGTCACTCCTGAAATACACAGCTATTTCACAACGTGCTCAAAATCTGGATGCCAATTTTTAATGTTCTGTTAATATTTTAAATCATAAAAGTGACTCTGGTATATGTACACACTTGTTCAAAAAATAATAAATTATTTAGCAATTGACTTGTCATGCCAATGACCCTACGACCTTGTCCTGTCCGTGAACATGAAAAGAAAATAATCGTATAATCTGAAATGATAGAAGTTTATAGTTATGGGAATGTCTAAACAAGGTACAAACTGAACAGTCAAAACGTCCAAATGCTAAAAGCGTAGATATGGCTTAAATCTCAACGTTCTCTTAGGATCTTTACCAGGACTTTTCTGAGGGACCATGGGCAGATCTAAAGAGCAGGCTGAACTGTCAAAGAAATGTGCTCAAAGTACCTGATTCGAGGGCATTCAGCCAAATTGTGAAGCAAGATGTTTGCCTTAAGTGCCTTCACGTCCTGTCTTCGAACATCCTGAACTCTTTCCTCCTAGTTTTCTCCTGGATCTTGCTGTCTAATCTTCCACCCACATCTGCAGGGACTTCTGTTTCAGTTAGAGAAAAAAAGAAAAACCACGTGCTCCACCCTCCAGATATCCCTCCATTTCTCCCAGTCTACCCTCCCATGGTCCTCTCGCGTATCCCCTTCTCGACTTTTCACCAGCTATTTCACTGGAAAGAAACTTGAGAAAGTCATCCACCCTAAGGGGTTCACGGAGGCTGATGGTTTAATGTGCTATCTCCTTCAGATGACATGGTTGTTTTAAAAGACATTTCCTAGAAGTATGTCTTTATTCAAAGTAATGAAATCCTTGTGGTGAAATTTTAGACAAAATGTTGGAATGGAAGTCCAAAGGGCATGGGTGGGGGTGGTGGGTGGGCCGCTCCTTGACGCATAATGACCCTTCCCAACCACACAGACCTCTGTTAACTCCACACCTGAGTAGAGGCGCCTCTAATTAGATTTCCACTTACAGCTGGCATTAAGGTAGGCTAAGTGCTGTAACAAACAGACCAAAATATTCTAACAGCTGGAATAAGACATGTTTATTTCCTGCTTTAAAAAGAGCCCCAGGCAAGTGAGCAGTTTAGTGGGGTATCCCTCCTTCATGACATTATTCAGGATTCCAGGCTGATGAAATCGCTGCCACTTTCAACATGCGACATACAAGTTGCCGTGGGAGGTCCTCTCTTTTCAGCTCAGGGGCTTCCCAGGTGGTGCAGAACCTGCCTACCAATGCAGGAGACGTAAGAGACCCTAGTCTGGTCCCTGGGTAGGGAAGATCCCCTAGAGGAGGGCGTGGCAATCCACTCCATTATTCTTGCCCGGAGAATTCCAGGGACAGAGGAGCCTGGCAGGTCCATAGGGTTGCAAAGAGTTGGCACGAGTGAAGCAACTTAACCTGCAAGCACGCACATGAGGAGAAAAAGCGAGGAGTTACCCAATCAGCCTGGAAGAAGTCCTCATCATCTGAATCTCAGCCACATGGCTGCATCGGAGTGCAAGGCGGTCTGGACACTGTGTTCTCACTGCAACAGCAGGAGGAAGAGTGATCAGGGACTGGGGGGAGTAATTAGGAGTTTCTGTCATGAGTTCAAGCATAAATCTCTTCCTGGTTTCTTGTTAGGGAACCACATTCCCTCTTGTGGGAAACTGACAGTATTTGGGCTGAAATTGTGGGACAAGAAGTTATTCTTACCATCAAGGCAGACCAGGTTGGTAAATAAGGCCAAAAAAAAGAAAAAGATAAAACTTTAAAAAATTATAGCCATTTTCACTACCAGAAATAGCAGTATCATTTAATATTTGAAGAAAAGATTGTTCTTTTTTTAATATTTGAGGAAACAATTTAAAAGGCATTCTTGATATGAAAAGATTAGTCTCATAAGGGTATTTGGGGCAAAGAAAATGTTGCTAAAGAATGTGAATGGCCATTTTTGTGGTGGACAGAGCTCAAACTTTGAGGAAGTATTATTGAGTACACCGATTTTTCATTCTCCTTGACAACAAAAGAAATTGGAATTTTGGGCTCAGAACTAGGTCGAGAGGAACGCCCACCTGCTGGGAGTCCTGAACCATAGCGACCATCTCAGACAGCAGGTAGGGGTCGCCCTACATGGAGACAAGACTGGTGGACTTAGGCGCAGGGATCACTGTTACTGACTTTGGAATGTCCCTTTCCTGCACTCTAATTCTGTATGTTGTCTTGAAGCCTTCCCTTTATCTCCCCTCAGCTGTGCTGGGGTGCTGGGTAGAGCTGTGAAGTGAAAGAGGAGCCCGTGTCTTACACGTGGACACCCGTGAAGCTTCAAGGAGCACCCAGGGAGCAGTAAGGAGCCACAAATGGCAAGCAACAGCCAAGACAGGTGTGTAGTTTTCTTTAATCCTAAAATCACCAGAGGAGAGGACCGGGATGCCGGACATCATTTAATAGGGACTTTAGAGCCTGGTTATTCAGGTAGCAAAGGGTCAAGCAACCCTAAAAGCCCAGACAACATGGGTACGTGGTTAAATATGCCTCAGTATAGCAGCAGCAAGGGCTTCCTGGGTAGCTTAGCTGTTAAAGAATCTGCCTGCAATGCAGGAGACCTTGGTTCAATTCCTGGGTCGAGAGGTTCCCCTGGTGAAGGGATAGGCTACCCACTCCAATACTCTTGGGCTTCCTTGGTGGCTCAGATGGCAAAGAATCCTCCCGCAATGTGGGAGACCTGGGTTTCATCCCTGGATTGGGAAGATCCCCTGGAGGAGGACATGGCAACCCACCCCAGTATTCTTGCTTGGAGAATCCCCACAGACAGAGGAGCCTGGTGGGCTATAGTCCATGGGGTTGCAAAGAGTCAGACACAGCTGAGCAACTAAGCATAGCGCATAGCATCAGCAAACAACATGCTGAGCCTCCTGCAGCCAAAGCAGATGGGAGGACAGGCATCATTATGAAGACCTCACAGCAGAGAGAATTCAGAGCTGGAAGGATGAACAAGTGGAGGCAGCTGGGGGCACTAAAGGACATCCCAGGGAAGAAGCTCACAAATTGTGGTCTACTTGGAGAATGGTAGAGTTGGATATGTTTGTTTGTTTTCTACCCTAATTAGCTTGCTTTCTTTGTCACTGCCTGGGGTGTGTCCATAGGATTTTCCTGATAACTTGATAAGGCATGTTACTTTGCCTTAATCTGTTATATTTTCCAGACACCAGTATGCCCTCTGTTGATTCCCGCAGGTAGAGGAGTCTGGCAGGCTTTGAGTCCATGCGGCCACAAAGAGTTGGACACAACTGAGCAACTAAGCACAGCACAGAGGTGCTAACGCTTGAGTCCCTTTGGCTGTCGGCCGGGGCCTGTGGTGGTCACCTCCAGGTGTAAGCCACCTCAGTGATACACTCTGTGTAATACTAATATCATGTTTTCCAAGTGAAACATGGGCGAAAGTTCTAAATCTTTTATGTTTTTTACATTTTTTCAAATTTTATATTGGAGTATAGTTGATTTATAATGTCCTTATGTCCTTGATGTTGACAGGGACTGTGACCATGGGGAAGGCAAGAGCCTCTAGACTGCGGGACTGATCGTAGAAGAAGTTATCAAAGTCCATGGTTGAGTAATGTGTGCTGGATAAAAGCTGCTAGTTCCCTTTCTCTTTTTTTCTTTTTAACATGCTTCCTGCCCAACTTCTGTCACCAACGGGGTGAAGAACCCAGACCCAGAAGGTGGTGAAACATTTGCAGAGGGTTAGAAGGAGACCCCATTTATAGACGGGCAAACGTGGCGGGCCCGTGTGGTGGGGTGGGTTCAAGAGCAGGCCTATTGTGCCTGCAGGTTCTCTAGAAGACCAACAGTGGACAGTAGCTCAGAGGAAGAGGTGAGTGAGGACCAGGGGCGGGTACAGGAATTTTGTGCAAGAAATGTGAGGGGCGATGACAAGGCAGAGACCAGGATGGTCATGGATTCATTCTTCCAAACCCACAACTTGGGGTTGTCATTGTTGCTCAGTTACCAGGTTGTGTCTGGCTCTTTGTGACGCCGTGAACTGCAGTATGCCTGGCTTCCCTGTCAAAGCAAACCAAAAGAAATGTACCATCTGCCTGTTTTTTTGTTCAGGAGGGTGCTGGGCAAGATGACATACAGAGGAAAAAGGAGGTGAGTGAGGAGGGGTGTAAACCGCCTTTCCTGTTTTGTTCCCGCCTTAACGCTTTTCCCCCTTTGCTTCTCTCACAGCATCAGTGTCTCTGACTCCCAATTAATTCCCTTTCTCTTGCTGAGGGGCCTCATTGCGCACAGCTCCAGCAGTGAGCACGCTCTGCCAGAAGAGGGCAGCATTGGGAAGCCATGAGCAGAAGCGCCCTCACCGCGCAGACCCAAGGACTACATGGAAGAGACAGGGTCTGGTTTTCTGTTGATTCTAGCAGCAATCTCTGACACGAAACATGAATTTATCCCTGAAGTCCTATCACATGACTCCTTCATCTCCTCTCCCTCTCAGCTTCTTAACGGAATAATCATAGATATTCAGGGTATAGATACCTAACAGGCTATGTTTCAGTCCATTTTCTGACAAAATTTAGAATATAGAATGCAAATATCTACATACCATGAATGATTCGGGCCAAAGAGGCACTTTGCTTAAAGTATAGAGACTCTTACTATCCAACTGGCAAGTCGAATTTGTATTCTACCCAGTTTATTTTTTTCAAATGATTGTACAAGTCATGGGTGAACTTTCTCAACATGTATTTCTTGAGCATCTGTCTGGACGAGGGGGAGTTACATAGATACCCAGGTGGTATAGATGGATGACGTGGGATTGAAGAAACTGGATTTTTGAAGAAGGAAGAGGAAGTTCTAAAAACCAAAAGCAGTAGTGAGGTGCCCCATCCCCAGCACTGATATCTGGGACATGAGGACCTAACAGTGTCCTCAGGGGACAGCCTAGGTTTAGTTAGAATAAGCAGAATTCTTTTGAATATTTAGAGAGGAAATTGGGGCTACAGGTAAATTGCTGATAACAGTATTAGGCAATAAAGGTGTTTGGAATAAAAAATACAGGCTGTAGAACCTGTGTATCATGTGGAGCCCAACACTTAGAGGCCCCCATGCTTCCCTAGTGGCTCAGATGTTAAAGAATCCACCTGTAATGCAGGAGACCCAGGTTCGATCCCTGGAGTCAAGATCTTCTGGAGGAGGAAATGGCTACCCAATCTAATATTTTTGCCTGGAGAATTCCGTGAACAGAGGAGCCTGGCGGGCTACAGTCCATGGAGTCTCAAAGAGTTAAACACATGATTGAATGTCTTGTTACCAACAGGGAACTCTTACTAATTTTTGAACAGGAGTCCCCATTTTCATTTCACATTAGGCTCTGTAACATGTATAGCTGGGAGTGCGGGGGAGTATGTGGAAATTTGGATTAAGTAAGCCTAGGGAATTTACAGATCTGTCTGTGGCTAAGAGTTTCCCCTGATGCCCTGGGAAGCCTGAATTTCTGGTGGTGTTGAAAGTAAACAGGGGTGTAATTCCCAATGAGATTAGTGTTAATGGTCTTTGGGGGAGAGGTGGGTCACAGTTCTAATGAAGTTGGGATGTCTGAAGTTGCTGTTTGGGGAGCCCTTCTTGTCCTGTGGGTCTGGAAAGTGGGTCTACCTTAGAGCATGTGGGGCCTTGCTTGGGTTTGGGGATACCTGGTACACAGTTGTTTCCTTTCTAGGCTGTAGTGTAAGGTGTGGCATAAGTGAGATTTGTGGACCTTCCTTAAATCCCTCTGTAGGTAATGCTGTATCTGGAAGGAAGACGTCTTCTTAGGAGCCTGAGAGTCAGTTCAACATCTGAGTGTGGTAAAGCAGGTTAGACTTTTCCTGCGTGGTTATATTAGTAAATACCAAACCAAACTTGGGTCCATTTGCACAAGTTCAGTAAGGCCAATCTGCTGACATGGGGCTGTAGTGAAGGAAAGCGCAGAGTTTATGGGAGGGTATCAAACAAGGAATCCAGGGCAGCTAGTGTTTAAAAGACCTGAACTCACTAAAGGCTTTCAGGGAAAGGTTTAGGACAGGGTGAGGGAGGGTGTTGTGGGGTGTGTGGTCAGCTCATGGACATTCTTTTGATTGGCTGGTAATGAGGCAATTGAGAGTCAACATCATCAAGCTTCTGGTTCTAACTTGTCTGGGGTCTACATGCTTGTGGGCAGCATAAGGTTAACTTCTTCCACTTGGTGAAGGTTTCAGGATCTGCAAATCAGCTCAAAGGACATGTGGGTCAGGATATTATCTGTAGACCCTGAGGAGGAGCTAAAGGTCCTTGACTTTGTTTAATGGCTCAACTTTTATTACTTGGTCTTGTTTGACTGTTTTTCTTCCTGCATGTTGTTGCTTCTATGGTTAAATTTATCCTTTGACTAAAATTTTTCTGCAGACAAAAAAGGCAGGCAGAGGACATGGAACAGAGGTGGTAGGGGGGCTTTTTGTTCTGGGAAGGCCCCACAGGGTCCTGCTCACTGACATTTTCTAAATATGATGTGTAATTCAAGAGCCTTTTCCCTTGCCAAGACTCTATGGTTTCTTACATTTCTTCTAACAATTTCCAGTTTTTATATTTAGTCTTTAATTCCTCTGAAATTTTATAGCTATATGTTGCATCGGTTCAGTTCAGTCTCACAGTCATATCCAACTCCTTACGACCCAGCGGGCTGCAGTATGCCAGGCTTCCCTGTCCATCACCAACTCTCAGAGCTTGCTCAACTCATGTCCATTGAGTCGGTGATGCTATCCAACCATCTCATCCTCTGTCGTCCCATTCTCCTCCTGCCTTCAAACTTTCCCAGCATTAGAGTCTTTTCCATTAGAGTCAGCTCTTCGCATCAGGTGGCCAAAGTATTAGAGCTTCAGCTTCAGCATCAGTCCTTCCAATGAACACTCAGGACTGATCTCCTTTAGGATGGACTGGTTGGATCTCCTTGCAGTCCAAGGGACTCTCAAGAGTCTTCTCCAACACCACAGTTCAAAAGCATCGATTCTTTGGTGCTCAGTTTTATTTATGCTCCAACTCTCACATCCATACATGACCACTGGAAAAACCATAGCCTTGACTAGATGGACCTTTGTTGGCAAAGTAATGTCTCTGCTTTTCAACATGCACTTTTAACTTCATGGCTGCAATAACAATCTGCAGGGATTGTGGAGCCCAAGAAAATAAAGTCTCTCACTGTGTCCACTGTTTCCCCATCTTATTTGCCATGAAGTGATGGGACCGTATGCCGTGATCTTAGTTTTTTGAATGTTGAGTTTTAAGCCAGCTTTTTCACGCTCCTCTTTCACTTTCATCAAAAGGTTCTTTAGTTCCTCACACTTTCTGCCATAAGGGTGGTGTTGTCTGCATATCTGATATTATCCCTGCAATCCTGATTCCAGTTTATGCTTCATCCAGTCCAGCGTTTCACGTGACGTACTCTGCATATAAGTTAGATTAGCAAGGTGACAATGTCCACGTGCTCCTTTCCCAATTTGGAACCAGTTCGTTGTTCCATGTCTGGTTGTAACTGTTGCTTCTTGACCTGCATACAGGTCTCTCAGAAGACAGGTAAGGTGGTCTAGTATTCCCATCTCTTGATGAATTTCCCACAGTTGGTTGTGATCCACACAGTCAAAGGCTTTAGCGTAGTTAATGAAGCAGATGTTTTTCTGGAATTCTCCTGCCTTTTCTATGATCCAGTGGGTGTTGGCAATTTGATCTCTGGTTCCTCTACCTTTTCTATATCCAGCTAGTACATCTGAAAGTTTTTGGTTCACGTACTGCTGAAGCCTGGCTTGGAAAATGTTGAGCATTACTTTGCTAGCATGTGAGATGAGTGCAACTGCACTGTAGTCTGAACATTCTTTGGCATTGCCTTTTTGGGGGATTGGAATGAAAACTGACCTTTTCCAGTCCTGTGGCCACTGCTGAGTTTTCTAAATTTGCTGGCACATTGAATGTGCACTTTCACAGTGTCATCTTTTAGGATTTGAAACAGCTCAGCTGGAATTCCATCACCTTCACTAGCTTTGTTTGTAACAATGCTTCCTAAGGCCCACTTGACTTCACACTCCAAGATGTCTGGCTCTGACTGAGTGATCACACCATCTTGGTTATCTGGATCATTAAGATACTTTCTGTACAGCTCTTCTGTGTTTTCTTGACACCTCTTTATAATATGTTCTGCTTCTGTTAGGTCCATACCATTTCTGTCCTTTATTGTGCCCATCTTTGCATGGAATGTTCCTTTGGTATCTCTAATTTTCTTGAAGAGATTTCTAGTCTTTCCCATTTTATTGTTTTCCTCTATTTCTTTGCATTGATTACTTAGGAAGGCTTTCTTACCTCTCTTTGCTATTCTTTGGAACTCTGCATTCAAATGGGTATATCTTTCCTTTTCTCCTTTGCCTTTAGCTTCTTTTCTTTTCTCAGCCACTTTCCAGGCCTCCTCAGACCTCCATTTTGCATTTTTGGATTTCTTCTTGGTGATGGTTTTGATCACCACCTCCTGTACAATACTGCAAACCTCTGTCCATTGTTCTTCAGGCACTCTGTCTGTCAGATCTAGTCCTTTGAATCTATTGTCACTTCTGTATAATCATAAGATTTTGATTTAGGCCATACCTGAATGGTCTAGTGGTTTTCCCTACTTTCTTCAATTTGAGTCTGAATTTTGCAATAAAGAGTTCATGATCTGAGCCATAGTCAGCTCCTTGCCTTGTTGTTGCTGACTACATAGAGTTTCTCCATCTTCTACTACAAAAAATATAATCAATCTGATTTCAATATTGACCATCTGGTGATGTCCTTGTGTGGAGTTGGCTCTTGTGTTGTTGGAAGAGGGTGTTTGCTATGACCAGTGGGTTCTCTTGGCAAAACTCTGTTAGCCTTTGCCCTGCTGCATTCTATACTCCAAGGCCAAACTTGCCTGTTACTCCAGGTATCTCTTGACTTCCTACTTTTGTATTCCCATCCCCAGTGATGAAAAGTGCCGGGAGCCATTAGGATGCCCCCTCACTCAGATGACAAGGTCACGAGACTGAGAAGGAAACTGCAAAGCGGACTTTCCTTTGGGGCATCCCAAGGCAAGGCCCCTCCTGGTATTTTTCTTGGGAAGTTCTGTTTATGCTCATCTGTTTATGTTTTAGCTCATCTCAGGTCAGTCCCAGTTAGAAAAAATTCATCCTGAGATAATTCCCTCAGACCTTATTTCCCTCAGGGGAAGGCAGATTCCCTTCCCCAGGACAAAGGAGGAATAAGGGACATTTAAATAGATTACTACACCTCCTACTAGTTACTGGGGAGTTTACCAATTCTCTGGGGGTCATGGCAAGGCCACCACCAGAAGGGCTCGTACTTGGGTTACCTTTCCACCTCCCACTCCCCCGACCACTCCACGGAGGAGGCTCCCTTCCTTGAAAAAACCAGGCTGGAATGGGACTTAGGAATGCTCATAACTGTGGCCAGCATAGTTGGAGACACTGATTGCTTTAGGGTAGCGCAGACATAGGAATTCATTTTAGTAGTTGTAAGGTTAATAGGGTTTCATTGTTAAAGCAGTGCTGCTAAACTGTCTCTTTGTCCTCTTTTCTCTTTCCTTGTAAGAACCAAAATAGGTTAATAGAATAAAACAGTTTCAAGCTTAAGCCCCTCTCTCTAGCTTCTACATAGTTGCAACTAATAAGAGAAATGTAACCTTTCTACTTAGATTCATGTACTTGTCCGAAGTATGCTTGAGACGTTCAAATGGTAAACATACTATTGTTAAGTCTAATTATGCAGAAATCCGACCTTTTGCAAGGAAAATTAGCTTAATGTTAAAGTTGTTGATGGTAGGCAGAATACAAAAGATTGTATAGAATAATTGTGATGTAATGGGGATGTTTTTTGGCTATAAAACTGTAAACTAACAAAAATAAAGTGAGAGACTTCTCCATCACCCCACAAAACTAACAGCAATAAAGAGAGACTGCTTCATCACCACATATCGACTCAGCTCAGTTCTTCCACCGACGCCACTCATCCCTCAAGACCCCCAGACCTGCCGGGGCTGGTCCTCGGCAGAAAAGGGCATCTTTTTTTTTGCTGTTAGTTCTAGAAGCTCTTGTAGGTCTTCATAGAACTGTTCACCTTCAGCTTCTTCAGCATTTACTGGTCAGAGCATAGACTTGGATCACTGTGATACTGAATAGTTTGCCTTAGAAACAAAGAGCATTCTGTCATTTTTGAGATTGCACCCAGGTGCTGCATTTTGAATTCTTTTGTAAACTATGAGAGCTACTCCATTTCTTCTAGGGGATTCTTGCCTAAAGTAGTGTATATAAGTCTGAATTAAATTCGCCCATTCTGGTCCATTTTAGTTCACTGACTCCTAAAATGTTGATGCTCACTCTTGGCCATATCCCGTATGACTACTTGCAGTTTAGCTTGATTCATGGGCCTAACATTCCAGGTTCCTGTGCAGCCCTGGTTTTTGTAGTATCAGACCACTTGCTTCACCAGTCACACATACACGTATGGTGCATAGGCAGGGTCTAACTTTTTTTTTCTTCATTGAAGTTTTCCCATATCAAACAGATTAGTGATCTGTTGATCTGTTTTCCTATCTCTGAAACATTATCACATGTTTTACATGCTGTATCTTTAGAGTACATATTTATATTGTATGGAAAAGGTCTTTTTTTTTTTAAATTGACTTTTCTTACCTATTTTTTAGATGAATTCTAGAATCAAGCATGTCAAATAACAAATAATTCTGCTAGGATATTGGTCTGTATTGAATCAAATTGATAAAAATTTTTAGGAAGAATTAGCATTTTTACAATATGGACTCTTTCCATTCAGGAACACTATGTAGTTTGTGTTTAAAAATTATAGATCTTCAGCCCTGAATTCCATTCACCCACTCTTGCTAATTTGTTTCAGCAGTAACAATCATTTTGCATCTTTTCTACTAATTTGTGAACCCCGTGGCATCTTCATTTTCCCAGCTATGTGTTTACAGATGATGCTGAGTGGCAGTGAATACACAGGGAATGGAGAATTTGGGGACAGCAAAAGATCACACAGAAAGTTTCTAAATACTGGGAACTTTTGTTCATTTCTTAAATCTATCTGATTAAATTGAAACATTTATTCTCTTAAATGGTCCAGAAAAGACTTAGAAAGTTTAGCTTTGGACCCTAAAGATGACCACATCAATAGTTTCTCTATAATCAGATAGCTAAAATACAAAGCTGTATGAAATTAAATGCCAAAAATCATCACAAATCAATATACAACTGGAAAAGCACCCTAAGAGCTCATGATGTTTTTCAGGACACCAAAACCTTCAGCAATACCCACCTTGTAAAATGAGGATATTCACAGAGAAGAAAATTATTTTTATTCAGCCAATTTACTTATTCTAAACCAAGGCTAATCAAGACGTGTAGTTAATAATAGCCCCTTTAAATTGCATCCTGGGAAGTGTTTTCAGTTGGATTTAATGAAAAACACTTGGAAGCAATTGAGTGCTGTGGAGACGTGGTTAGTTATTATCCTTGTTTATGAATTAGCATGAGTTTAAAGAGTAGTTGATGCTGAAAGCTAAAGTTTTTTTTATTTATTTTTCATAACAATGTTCCATCCAAACTAAAACAGAGAGATTGACAAACGTCAGAGGGCATTTAGCTTGCAAAAGAAGCCAGAAGCTAGAGATTTGGTATCAGGACTGATAGTGGGGGGACTGGTTAGTCTGATCTAAACCGTGGCGCCCAGCAGGTGGCGATAGAGGCTCTCCTCTCAACTCGTGTGGGCATCTCACGTTGTTCGGCTTGTTAACCCATCATTAAGGCAGACCTAATTTCAATTATCTACGGTCTCCTTGTTCTCATGCAAACAAGAATAGGGGAGTAAGGGTAGCAAAGGAAGAAGGAGAAAACTTGTATATAAACCTGAGCCCTTGGGAAGGACTTTGCTTTCCCATCACTTGAAGTGCATGCTCAGTCGTTTCAGCCCACCAGGCTCCCCCGTCCATGGGATTTTCCAGGCAAGAATACTGGAGTGGGTTGCCATTTCCTTCTCCAGCTTTAACTCAGAGATTCCTGTTAACTCCTGCTAAGTGGCCTAGGGGTGGAGTGGGGGGAATGGAGCAGAGACCTAGGGCGGCCAGGCAACAGCTCCACCGCCTCCTTGCCCTCTGCATCTCTTCTATCTGGCTTTTCCTGAGTTTTGTATACATTCTGATGTAAAAAAAAAAAAAGAAAGAAAGAAAGAAAGAAAAACCCTAGTAATCTAGTAAGTAAAATGTTTCTCTGAGTTCCCTGAGTTGCTCCAGCAAATTAATTGACCCAGGGAAGGGGTTATTGGAAATTCCAATCTGTAACAGGAGCACAGGTGATAATCACCTGGGGTTTTGCAATTGGCCTCTGAATTTGAGTGGGTTGGCAGGAGCAGCCTTGTAGGACTGAGCCCTTAACCTGGGAAATCGGATGGTTTGTTCAGGTAGACAGTGTCGGAATGTGGTTGAATTGCAGGACACCTAGCTGGGGTCTGAGAACAATTCTTGATGTGGACCCTCCTCCACAGTGGAATAGTTGGATAAGGCTCTTTCAGCACTTAGAACAGTACTGTCACAAAGAAGTTCTCAGCAGACCCTGGCTATAATGATAGAGACAATTAGTGCTCGGTGCTTATTTATTCTTTCCATCACACTCCTCGGTGTCCCTTTAAGGCCAGGTACCTAATTATACTTGATGAGCTACAGCAGAAGGGATGAGGCAGTTAGAACCAGTGCCTTAGAGAGCTCTTTTTCCCTGTTGAAGAGGACTGGGAGGCCGTGAGTTCAAGTTGGCAGAGCTCCATGTTGGGGCGCCACGCCATCCTCATCAGAGTGCGTAAGGGTAACACACTTATGCTGCATCACTGACATTCCCAGGGTAATTCATTGTCTCAAGGTGTCTTCACTAGGTAAGGGAGACATATGACTTTAATGTTAGGGGTTTTTTTTTACAGGTATTAATTCTAGATAATGGCTGATAAAATGTTACAATAAGTCAATGACTTCCAGTTCTTAATCAGTGTCAGGTCAGCATGCATGCTTACTCATGTCTGACTCCTTGTGACTGCACGGACTGTAGCCCACCGGGCTCCTCTGGTCCATGGGGTTCTCCAGCCAAGACTACTGCAGTGGGTTGTTGCCATTTCCTCCTCAGGAGATCTTTCCGACCCAGGGATCAAACCCGAGTCTCCTGCATTGACAGGCGAATTCTTTGCCCCTGAGTCACTTGGAAAGCCCCTCCAGTTCTTAATAAGCAGAATGTAATCTCCTTGAGATTACCTGTATCTTATTTACAATGGAAACGCCAGTACGTAGAGTACTGCTTGCCTGGCACATAATTAGGTGCTAGATATATACTTTGGGTGGAGGTACTGTGAATTTTCAATATACACAGCACTCTTCATATGTTATATAGTACAGAAGTTAAACTGTGGTATTAACCCTCAAGGAGTACATAATCCAAATGAGGAGAAAATATACCTTTTCTTCCCTTGCTTCCTGCCCCCTCACCCTCAGGTACATGAACCAATGACCCTGGTGCTTCAACTAAAAGATACTGTATATATTTTGAAATTTATGTCTAACTGGAGGATGATTGCTTTGCAATTTTGTGTTGGATTCTGCCATACATCAGCTCGAATCAGCCATAGGTCTACGTATGTCCCCTCCCTCTTGAGCCTCCCTCCCACCCCATCCCACCCCCTTGGTTGTCACGGAGCTCCGTGCGTCATAGGGCAGATTCCCGCTGGCTGTCTATTTTTACATATGATGACGTATGTCTTTCAGTGCTGCTCTCTCAGTACGTCCCACCCTCCCGTCTCCCCCTCCCCACTGCTCTGTCCACGCATCTTCTCTGTGTCTGAGTCTCCATTGCTGCCCTGAAAATAGCTTCAACGGTACCGTCTTTCTAGATTCCATATATATGCGTTAATATACAATATTTGTCTTTCTCTTTCTGACTTACTTCACGCCGTATAATAGGCTCTAGGGTCATCCACCTCGTTAGAACTGAGTCCAACGTGTTCCTTTTCATGACTGAGTATGTTCCATTGAAGACACTATTTAAGTGCTAATTTATGCCACAGGTGGAAGAAGTTCAGAAAACAGAGTGCTCAGCAAGAGCAGCAAACAACTGGGACCTGAGGAAGAGATAATGTCTCAGGAGAGAAAGAGAGGCTCAGACGAGTGAAACAGAGAGGTTAGTGGCTTATCAGGAGGAAAAACCCAGGGTTCTGGATACGAGACTACAGATGTTGTTGAGACAGCTGATCTGGCAGAAAAATGGGCGTGGAGGGGAGAAAGAAAAACAATGGATGGTGGATGCCATAATGGGCACTCAGACCCCGGCTCCGGACTTGAGCACTCATCCCTCTAGCTGCTGGGACTGTTGATGGATGATGTCTCTCAGCTGAGACACCCGAGAGGAGAGCTGAGGGACAAGGTCTCATCTGGGACAAGGTCCCATTTTCTTTCCCTGCACAGTGTGTGTCCAGTCACTGACTGATGCTAAGATGCAAAGGCTGGGCCTTCTGGCCTCAGTGAAGGTTTCTGCAGGGCGTCCCAGCTCCAGGCCTCCAGTGGGATACAGAGGCCTCTGTTGTGACTTTAGCACAGCCTGGCATCTCTCTTTCTGCCCAATCCTGCATTCCCTCCTTCTCTATGGGTATCACTTACCAAAATAGGCCCTATACTTCCTGCCTGCAGATCTCCACCTCAAAAATCTGCTCAGGGACATGTTACAAGGGTGGCACCAAGTGATGGAGTGTCCCAGAAGCCAGGAAGACCCTAGACTTGTTGGAGTTGATGAAGAGTCTCTAATGACTTCTGAAGCAGGGGATGAACGTCTGGGAAGGATCTGGCTAGTGGGAGGTGGAGGGTTGATGGAGGAGAAGATCCTGTGTTTGCAAAGGCAGAATTCACTTGGACAGAGTCTGCTCCACAGTGTATGTAACCTTTGAGTGAAATTCCATTGTCTAGACTCCAGAATATTTCCCTGATATTTGTCTACAATTTCGAAGTTCATTTAGGACTCTGAGCTCCAAGACTGAATAAAAGGGAGTGAAATTCCTTCCTTAGCTCCACTTGATGTAGGATTCAAGGTTAAAGGTGAATTCTCAGTTTCTTGAAGAAAATGTCAGCATATTGTGACCTTTCTCAATATAGAATTGGGATTGTGAGGGAGTGAGCAACTGAAGGGTAGACAGCATCCTTATGTGAGAAAGCTGACCCCATCTGCCTCATTCTTACCACTCAGAGCTTAATGTTCTGCAGTAGCACTGGCTATAGGGTTGAAAAAAAAAAAAAAGAGCTCATAGGAGTATTCTGTCAGGACAGAGAGAGAAGCCAGGGAAGACAGTCAAGAGGAGCTAAGTCCACTTAAAAAGCTATGGAAAATAGTAATAAATGAATACCGTTAGTTGTTTGATGTGGTAACGTTTTCACACACATTATGTAACATTTAGTGATTGTGTACATTCTTTCCTTTTCTGATCGCTACTAGAATGATGCTCATTTCACAGAAGCTATGTGCAGCTCTAATACTTGGTATCAGTGGAGTCTTGGAAAACGATTATTTTGATTGGAGAAGTTCTAGAAGTGTTGATGGAATATTTAAATAAGAACTTGGGGGGGGGACTTGTAAAATGTTTTTATAATGGGGCTGTTATCTCAAGTGAGTTTGGCATCCTCTCCTGGTCATCCCAGATGGATGGAGCAGATGTTGGAAGGTGTAAATGTGAGGACTTATGGACTCAAATGAAAGAACAAAGATGGGACATCCTGAGGCAGGACATGTGCAGTGAGTGGTTTTGATGCTAATGAGCCCAGTAGAATGGGAATTACCTGCTTTCTAACCTTACTCAACAAACATTTCTTGAGCCTCTACGTGGGCCAAGCACTTCATGGGAATGTACTTGGCAAACTGATGAAAACTCACAACTGTGAAGGCCTTCTGAAGTCAGAAAGAGGAGGGAAAGGGTAAAAGAGACAAAGGGTTTAGGAAAGGACTGGAATTTGGAATTAGGTAAATGAGGAGAACCAAGTCTGGACTGAGTGGCCACTGTGAGAAATGACTGCGCACACGTGTGTCCATGGAATCACCAGCTGGATCCGTGGTCCTGCGACTTCTGGAAGCAGAGGTGTCTGTGGCATTAGGGAGAGGACAAGTCTGTCCCCGAGTCAGGCTGCCTGAGGTGATATCTCAGATCTAGCACCACAGCTATGGGATTTGGCCATTTCTTTAATCTCTCCGTCCTCAATCCTCTGTCCTCCCCCTTCTCTCTCCTCCATCCCTCCATCTCCACAGTCAAGTTAACAACAGGACCTCGTGGGGTTGTTGCTGGAAGTTAATAGAATAATTCACAGAGGGCACTCTGCCCAAAGCCTTGCACTCTCATGATGCTCAAATAGGTTTGCAGAGTGCTCTAGGACAGCGGGCGTACCATGCATGGGCAGAGAGATAACTTGAGAAATGGAAAGGGCACCTGTCCTTGGGATGTGGTCCTTTCAAACACATCCCTCTCTGAGCTCCCTGGGGGATGAGAATGGACAAATCAGCCAACCCAGCAAGCAGCTTGAGGAATAAAGCTGGGATACATTCTCTTTGAAGTCATTCATCTCACCACAGACATCCAGAGAGACACACAATCTCTTTTCTCTTAAGTTTATAGCTTTTGGAGTGTCTTAGCTTCTGATGGACTACAGGTACCTTCTGGTGAGACTTAAGCAATTTTCTCAATTTTTGTTTAATAAGAATAATTCACTCTACGTGCCAAGTTCTGCATAAATAGTTTCTGACAGATGAAACAGTTTATAAATCCTCAAGAGCTTTTTATTATCCTTGGAAAAACCTTTACACTTACTATCTGCATGCCCTGAGGGCTTGAAGGACTCTCTAAAGAACAAAGGCAGGCAATTTTTATTTTTTTTTTACAGAACGAACATATTGTCCTGTACAACTAAGGCTTCCTCCAACTCCGAACCTTGGAAATCCTGTTTGTTTTTAACCTAAATGCTCCAGTAGGAGCAGGAATAGGCCAGATTCACAGGACTTCTATGCCAGCAGTGCAGGGTCCTGTGTGACAGCTGACAAATGGCTTTTCTTCTTTTTCTTTCACCCTGGCAACTCCTGGCATATCTGAATGCTCATCCTTGGGTCTCTTCTGGTCTTTGAGGATAACAAAGCAGCTGTGTGTTAAGTGGAGCTAAAACAGCCTTTAAAGGGCTAGACTAGCTTTCAGAAACTCTACATAATAATAAAATAAGGAGAAGTGATGTAACTTGCACCCAATGACATTAGATTCTGACAGGAGAGCAGAATAGCTTATTGGAGTTTTTCCTCATCTCTGTTCTCTGCATCAAACTGTGACTTGCATCTGATACCCTAAAGCCAGTTAATAGAGTGGGTGCTCATCTCCTGCCCTCTTTTCTTAGTCGGACATTTGGTTTTGTAGACCTTCGCTTGTTCTATTCCACCTTCTGACAGTACTGTGTGTGTGTGTGTGCACCATATAGAGTGCTGGAGGATAATTTTATGTGTATCTTTGTGCCGATCCTTATATATTTATTAATACACTGAAGGCCCTGGGGTAGGGGGAAATCTTCCAGAGGTACGGTGTTGTTAATAACTGTCCATGAGTCTCCATTGCACGTCTTGCAATGGACATACTGACTGTTCTTTCTTCTTGGCTGTTTTTCTGAGGATGTGTACCAGTGGACAGCCTTGGGAAACAGAGCATCTCTCTGCTCCCTGCCCATCATAAAAGTTTCAGATTCCCTAAGCTTGGGGTTCCCCTCCTGGGGTGCAACTATTTCCTGGATGGGTTTAGTATGGTCTTCCTCCCAGCGCCCAGGGTTCAGTGACTAGCATAGAAGTGTTTCTGCTCTTGCTGTGTATAACACACTGTTCTGTGTCTCTGATCCAGGGGTCCTGTGTTCTTTGTCAGCCTCTATGAAACTGGGCTTCCCTAGTAGCGCAGATGGTTAAAAATCCACCTGCAATGCGGGAGACCTGAGTTCGATCCCTGGGTTGAGAAGATCCCCTTGAGGAGGGCATGGCAACCCACTCCAATATTCTTGCCTGGAGAATCCCCATGGACAGAGGATCCTGGTGGGCTGCAGTCCATGGGGTCACAAAGAGTCAGACACAACTGAGCGACTAAGCACATGAAACTGTGCAAATTAATTCATCTGTATCTAAGTTACATCTCAGTCCTTGTCTCAGTTCTTGATACATAGTTCCAAACTTGTTCTGAGAGATTTACTGATGTACAAAACTTCTGACAAGGATCCTTTTTCAAATTATTTTAAATTGTGTATTTATTTTTGTACGATTTTAAAGGTTACTTTCCATTTACAGTTATTGCACAATGTTGGCTATATTCCCTGCGTTATCTAACACATCCTTGAGCTTATCCTACCCCCAATAGTTTATGCTTCCCTCTACCCATATGTTGCCCCTCTCCCACCAGTGGTGACCACTGGTCTGTTCCCTGTATCCGTGAGTCTGCTTCTGTCTGTTATACTGGCTCGTTTGTTCTGCACTTTAGATTCCACTGTAAGCAATGGCATACAGTATTCTGACAAGGATGCCTAGTGTGTTAAGCACTGTGACACTTCTCCATACTGCTCAGTGTCTCACTGCCTCCTCCAATCCTCAGAGCCTCCTGCTTTGTGTGTGTGACATAGCTCCACGCAATCACTGTTCTCCTTCATTATTTTGGCAGCATTTTACGAAGTGACAATTTAACTCTCAGACCATTTTCTAAATATGATCAGAAATGTGATCTATGCACTAAGGATTGAGTTCCTGTAAATGGCCTGGACAGTTTGTGATTAGCTAAAATGCGAACACTGTCTCTGTCCCTACTGTGTAGATGGCTCAGTCATTCAGACACATTCATTTATTCAAATAAACTTATTCATTAACTTACATTTCACAGAGGCAAGTAAGACAACAAACTCTCCTGCCTTCTTGGAACTTGTAAGTTAATGAGAAGTAAAGCATTAAAAATATTTACATAAAATTATTTAATAAATCGTAAATATCATAAATGAAATAAACACTGAAGTACTATAAAGTACAATAAAGGATTTAATAAAGATCTTTTTTGTTCTCTCAAGTTTCAAATGTAGTATAGATTAGCAAATAACTGCTACAAAAGTACAAACTTTTTAAACAGATCTTTTTTCCTTTTTTTTGTGTGCTGGAACTTACAGATAAATAAGAAATAAGAACTAAAATGTATATGTTCTTTAAAATTTTACCCAAATAAAGTAACATTTCCCCCTGGATAAAGTGAATTTGGGATAGGTTCCATGATTTATTTTAAGAAAGATGTTGCTCTATTGACAATCTTGGAAGATAACTCGAAATTTGCTGACTAGTATGTGGAAATTAGAAGCTGACAGGAGTGTGAGACTAAAGAGGCACATTTTGCTTCTCAAACCAATAAGGCAGACCTAAGACCTGAAAGAACTTTTTCACTCACCCAGCAATGTTTGCTTCCCAGGTGGCTCAGTGGTAAAGAACCCATCTACCAATGCAGGAGATGCGAGTTTGGTCCCTGGGTTGGGAAGTTGACCTGGAGTAGGAAATGGCAACCCACTCCAGTATTCTTGCCTGGAAAACCCCAAGGACAGAGGGGCCTGGTGAGCTCTAGTCCATAGGGTCACAAAGAGACATGTCTGAGCAACTGAGCATGCGTACATGCACAGGTGACTACAGCCTGTGATGATAAGCACCTAATCTGTTAAATTTTAAAATAAGGTATTTTTTTTTAATTATGAGGAGAAGGGAGACACATACAAAAGAATTCTTAGTTAAGAACATTTTCAATTAAAATTTTGGAAAAGCAGAAACTTGCACAGTGTTCTAGGCAACAGTCACCTTCATTCAATTCACAGGTTGATTTGAGCAGAAAAATTGCACAGTGGCAGGATCACCCAGTACTTTGGAGCTATATGGAATAGTGTGTGTTTCATATCTGTCTGTCTCTGTCTCTTTCTCTTTGCATGCATGTGATTTATATTTATCTCCCCAGTTTTCAGAATAATTCAAACATTGTGTTTTAATTTGTAACTTATGCCAAATAATGCAGATAATTGACCAAAGTCTGTACTTCTGCCTAGTCTTGGCAAGGTTAAGTCATAAAATCCAAGATATAAAAGCTATTTTTAAGTGGGAATGAAGAAAGCATGTGATAGGGATTTGACTGAGGAATGGTTAAAAAAAAAAAAGAAGGTATTATTATGTTCATATAGATTAAAGGAATGTAATCCCATTGAAATTTTCTTTTAAGGTGGTGCCAGAAAGGAATTTATTTTTCTTTGTAGTAATACTAGGACTTGAACTAACTTACCTGCTAATTAGTTAGTTCGTGGGAAAGTAAAAGCTCATTTGTGTTTGCATTGCTAAACCTGAAGGCAAAGATGCCAAGATGTGGTAGACCAGTTCTCTTTGTCTGTCAGCAATGGCAGCTGCTTCTATTTCTCCCTGAGTGATGCATGGATGTCTGGACGAAGCTGAGTTTCCACCATAGCAGGCAAAGATGATCCTTGAATCCAACAGACCACATGGCTCCCAGATATTGCTCCTGGCTGAGTGACCTCTACGACACTACCCAGCTCATTTTGGACAGGGGTTGCTCAGTGCAATTGCCCCTTGCTCCTGAAAGCAAATGCATTACAAACTGGTGTCAGACTCCTGGTTTCGTCTCAGGGCATTGTAGAGTGAGTGTGTTTTCTCCAACTCTGTTGGTAGCACGAATGCCCTCTCCTTCCATGTTTTAATTTTGAGAACTTCAACCCTGTGGTGCTAGTGGTAAAGAACCTGCCTGTCAACGCAGTGAGACATAAGAGATGTGAGTTTGATCCCTGAGTTGGGAAGATCTCCTGGAGAGGGGAATGGCAACCCATTCCAGCATTGTTGCCTGGAGAATCCCTATGGACAGAGGAGCCTGGTGGGCTATAGTCCAGGGGATCACAGAGTTGGATATGAATGAATTGACTTAGCACAACCCTGCCATCAAACAAAAGTTCAAAAGCTGCAACCCTTTCTTTCATTTCTTCATCCCTGTGACGGGGAGGGACTCCTGGGATGAGGTATGGATGGGGGTAAAAAGCCTTTTTGTGTGAGATTCAAGATATTATTATATTGCCTGTGTTTGGAAATGCCCACATGGAAATATTCACATGGAGTTCAATTTATTTCTTCACATCTGACTCTGGCAGTTTCTGGCATCTAACAGTAACATTTTGGTGTTTCCTGAAAGACTCTTGGTAACTGGTTCTATTTTATCTGAATTATAGCTTATAAAATAATGGAAGAAACAAACTCATATTGTATTCATAAAGGAAATTCTCCTGCTAGATCCAAGTCAATCTTACAATATCTAAATAGAAAACAATTGTAGTGAGTTTATAAATGGAATTCTTAGTTCTGTCTACTTCTTTGAGACAATCTAAGTGAAGCTGTCTTGAGAATTTTGTTCAGTATAAGCCATTTCCATTTAATGACCATTGAAGCTAAAACAAATATTTTCCTCTTTAGAAAGTTATCTTCCAAAAATTCCCATTGACAATTTGAAGTATAGCAATTCAATGTGGGATTATAGAAGCCATACTTTGGGATGTGTGTTTTTTTTTAAGCTTTTAATTTTATATTGGAGTGTAGCCAATTAACAAACAATATTGTGACAGTTTCAGGTGAACAGGGAAGGGACTCAGCAATACATATACATGTATCCATTCTCCCCCAAATTCCCCTCTCATCCAGGCTGCCACAAAACATTGAGCAGAGTTCCCTGTGCCATACAGTAGTACCTTGCTGGTTATCCATTTTAAATATAGCAGAGTGTACATGTCCATCCAAAACTCCCTAACTATCTCTTTCCCTCATCCTTCTCCCACTATAACCATAAGTTCATTCTCTAAGTCTTTTCTGTTTTGTAAATAAGTTCATTTGTATATTTCTTTTTAGATTCTGCATATAAGGGATGTCATATGATATTCTCCTCTGTTTGGCTTGCTTCACTCAGCCTAACAATCTCTAAGTCCATCCATGTTGCTACAAATGGCATTATTTCATTCTTTTTAATGGCTTAGTAATATTCCATTGTATATATGTACCACATCTTCTTTATCCATTCATCTGCAAGATGCTGGATTTTTTTTCTTTTTCTAAACATTAAAAATTTATTATAGAAATTTCAGACATGAGAAAGTTGAGAGAATAGTATAGTGAATTCCTATGCACCTCTATTCAGATCCAACAGTTGTCAATTTATGGTCAGTCTTTTTTTCATCTCCACTTATTCTGTTCCCTTGCTTGGTTCTTTAAAAACAAATTCAGATGTCATATAGTTTCTAGTGTGTGTTAGTCACTCAGTCATGTCCAACACTTTATGACCCCATGGACTGTATAGACAGACTGTATGTAGCCCACCAGGCTCCTCTTTCCATGAAATTCTCCAGGCAAGAATACTGGAGTGGGTTGTCATTTCCTTCTTCATGGTTGTGTTTTTAAGTTGGGTAGTCTAGGGACTCTTGCTGATCTGTACACTTCCTTGTATGTCCTAGGATTATAAGTATAGAGACATGTACCTTGAGAACTGGTTTTTGGACTAGCTACATCATTGTCGGTTAGATAACTTTAAAAATAATACAGATTTGAAGACACCAGTCCCAGGGATTCTTATTCAACTGGCCTGAAGCAAAGCTTTAGAATCAGTTTTATTTATAAGTTTCTTATTCAATTTTAAGTTATGCCATGTGTGGGAAACAGTTTTTAAATCCATAAGCTACTTCGCTTTTTCCTGTAATGCTTTTTCATGAGAGCGTGAAGAAAGAAAATAACTTCTGATGATGCCAAACTAAATGTCCCAGTGCTTTTCTTTGTTTGACTCTTTTTCAAAGAAAATGTTGTGATGGCAAAACGCTAGGTTGTTCAGGAAGAGCCAACACAGGCAAGCTTACACAATCTGTCAAATATGTTTTAGATTCTCTTGGGCCCTATGGTTGCGTAGGTGTCTGTACCAGTCAGGATAAATTAGGTTATACCATAGAAACGAACAGCCCCCAAATCTCAGTGGCTTAATATAGCAAAGTTTATTTACTATACATGCCACAGATCCACATGATCGATGGTGGCTTTGCTCCACAGCATTTTCTCTGGGGCTCAGGCTGACAGAGCAGCCTCTGTCTAGAACATCACTGGTGATTGTGGTGGAGTAGCAAAGAAGACATGGTGAGCTGTGTGCAGGCTCTTAAAGCTTCTGTCCAGGGAGGGTGCCGCAGCCATGCTTGAATTCCACGGGGAATATGGAGAACTAGGAGGGGATAGCAAACATTTGAGAACTAGAGTGAACCACACAATTCCCTTTGGAAAATAAGTAGTGCTGAAATAAATAAACCAGCAGAGAGCAAGTATTTATGGAGTACCTACTATGTTCCAGGCACTGAGACTATAACAGTAAATGGGAAACATAAAATCCTGGAACTCTTGGGTCTTTCATTGACAGAGTGGGAGGGAGAATAAAATAAATATTTTTCTTTGAAGAAGAACAAGACAGGAGACTAAGAATGATGAGAGTGTTGGGAGTTCTATTTAGACAAGGTCATCAGGGAAGTGTCTTGTGAGATATTTGAGCATACAATTGAGAGGTGATCACGGTCCTTTCCAAGGCCTGGGGATGTAGACTCTTGAGACAGTGAGAACAGCGACTGCAAAGGGCCTATGGTAGGAACACGTGTGGCCTGACAGGCACTACAGGAAGGTCAGAGTGAACAGATGCTTCCATCTCAAAGGGGAGAAATAGGAAAGAAAGTGGTGAAAGGCCCCAAATAAGTCCAAACTCTAATACATGCTCCATGAGATCTAAGGCTTGAGTACAATCCTCTCTGGCTTGATGCTCTGCCCTCCAGGTCTAGGTGGGACAAAGGTCTCACCTTCCAGATACTAGGGCAGAAGTTCCATCTCGTAGCCCCACTGTGGGGGTGGGGGTGGTCCCTGAAGCTTTGCCAGGGCTGAGTGGGACCCCCAGATTGCTCTGAGCAACTGCACCCCTAGGGCTTTGAGCAGAAGCTATCTGGCCTTTTGAAAGTGAGGTGATAGTTTCCTTTTGAAACCAAGAGGGTGGCCCTCGATCTCTAAATTGTCTTCAGGGTTATTCTTCCCTTGTCTCGAAGAAAAATGCAAGTTCATGATCAAATAATTTCTAGGGTTTCATCCTGTAAAATTCCAGAAGTCCAGCCATCTGACCTTCCTTCATCCTTCCTATCTCCTTCCTCCTCAGCTCAGACTGGTAGCTTTCCGGCTGAGGTTGCTGATGAAATCCATGGTGCACACACACACCAATCTCCCTATCAAAGAGATGCTTGACTACACCATTAGTGCTCTCTCCCGAACACACTTTTTCAATTTTTGCATATGGGTAGGCTGAGAATGTGTCCATTCTCTAAGTTCTGCTTCCTTTTTGCAGGGCAATTTCATCTTCAAGTCATTTCTCTCTTCTCACATTGTCCAGTGGGCATTCAGAAGGACCCAAGCCTCATCTTCAGTGCTCTGCTTAGAAATTTCTTCAGCTAAATATTCCATTTCATGGTTTGCAAGTTTTACCTTCCACAAAACACCAGAACAGTAACACAGTTCAGTCAAGTTATTAGACACTTTATTACAAGGATTGCCTTTTCTCCAGTTTTCAGTAACAAGCTCTTCATTTCTGTCTGAGACCTCATCAAAATGACCTGTATGGTCCACATTCTACCAGTGTCCTGGTCAGGATTACTCAGGTATTCTCCAAGAAAAATGAGGCTCTGTCTCAAGTTATCCTCTCCTGAATCACCCTTCCCAGAACAGCTCTTACCAGAATCACCCTTAATGGTCTGTTCATTAGCAATGTAAGACTTTTCTAGCATGCACCTCAAAACTCTTCCAGTCTTCACTCATTACCAAGTTCTAAAGCTACTTCCATTGTTTTAAGTTTAGTCACTCAGTTGTGTCCGACTCTTTGTGACCCCATGGACTTTAGCATGCCAGGCTTCCCTGTCCATCATCAATGTATATCAAGTCGGTGATGCCATCCAACCATCGCATCCTCTGTTGCCCACTTCTCCTCCTGCCTTCAATCTTTCCCAGCATCAGGGTCTTTTCCAATGAGTTTTGGGCCTTTGTTATAGCAACACCTCACTCTTGGTACCAGTTTCTCTCTTAGTCCATTCGAACTAATACAGAATACCATATAATGAGTGCCTTATAAACAACATAAATAAGATGTTTTTATTTCACCAGGGAATTTGGAAAGCAAATATAGCCTATTTTAAGTGGTTTTACTGTGAAGGGGACTAGGTGGCTAGGGCTCACTGCTTTGTAGTTACTTGTTTCCCACTATAATTATACCACTTATGTGCTTGGCAGCAGTACTATTATAAGAGTTCTAGTTTTGCCACATTTTTACCAACACTTGGTATGGCCAGTTTTTTTTTTTAAATTTTAGTCATTCTAATGAATACATAGTTATATCTCATTGTAATATTTTCCTGATGACTAATGATATTATTGATCATTTCATATCCTTATTAGATGTTTGTATAGCCTCTTTTGTAAAGTAGCTCTTCAAATTTTCCATTTTCTTTTTAGGTTTTAGTCTTTATAGTTGAGTTACAAGTGATTTATGTCTTCTGGATACATGTTCTCTGTCTGATACCTGGTTTGCCAATAGTTTCTTTCATCATCCATGACTTGCCTTTTTGTTGTCTCATTGGCATCTATGAATAAGAAAGGGTTTTCATTTTTTGAAGACTTTTGACTTATCAGTTTTTCCTTCATGTGTCATGCTTTCAATATTCTATCTAGGATAGAAAACTACCCTAATATTGCAAAGATATTTTCTTCTAGTTTTATATATTGTATTTGTATCTGTGGCCCTTTTGGAGTTATGCGTTGGGTATCATATGATGTGAGGACTGATGCTTGTTTTTTCCCTTTGGATATCCATTTGATTCAGCACTGCTAGTTTTTAAAAAATTCTTTTTCCCATTGAATTTCATTGGCAGTGTTGCCAGGAATCAATTGAACATACAAACTTTCTTTACTAAACTGTTGGGCAGTGATTCCTCCTCCTCTATTTTTTATTATATTTGAAAAAGATTTGCATGTTGTTTCTCTCTTTAGTGTTTTATAGCATTCACCAGTAAATTTATCTAGGCCTGAACTTGCTCTTCTTAAGAAGGTTTTGATAACAAAGTAAATTGCTTTGGTAAATATAGAGCTATTTATATCATTTTTTTCTTAAGTCAATTTTGATATGTTGTATTTTTTGGAAATGTATTCAATATTTCTATTTTAGCATAAAGTTATTCATAGCATCATTATTGTTCTTTAATATCTGCAGTGTTGATAACACTTTTTTCATCACTCATGTGGATGACATTATTTCTCTCTCTTTTTTTCTTTATGATCAGTCTAGCTAGAGCTTTGTCAATTTTGTTGATCTTTTCAAAGAACCAGCTTTTGGTTTGCTAAGCAGTTTCTCTATTGCTCATTTTCCTTTCATTGATTTCTGTTTATTATTATTTCTTTCTTTCTCCCTACTTTGGGTTTATTTTGCTCTTCATTTTCTTGAAGTGAAACTGGTCTTTGCTTTTAGATCTTTGTTCTTTCTAATATAACTGTTTAAAGCAATGTTTTCCTCTCACCACTGCTTTAGCAGCATCCCACGGATTTTGATATGTTGTATTTTCATTGTCATTTGATTCAAAATATTTTCTAACTATCCTTCTGATTTCATCTTTAACCTGTGACTATTACTTAATTTCCAATTTTTAGGATTTTCCTAAGATACATTATTAACCTTGATTTCTAATTTCCATTGTGGTCAGCAAATTCACTTTGTATAATGCTGATCCTTTAAATTTTATAAAAGCATGTATGGCCCTGCATACAGTCTATCATTGTCTATGAACACTTGGGGGGGAAATGTGTAGAATTCTCTAGTTTTTGAATGTAGTGTTCTATAAATTAGATCAAGATGGCTGAGAGTGTTGTTCAGATTGTCTGTAGCTGTACAGGGGTTTTCTTTCATTGTTCCATCATGCGGTGAGAGACGGGTATTAAAATCTTCCATACGTCAGGGCTGAACCTGACATTGTGCAGTGCAGGTTCGCACTGAGAATCTGGGCATGTTCCTCTCCAGGTCTTCCCTCTGGGATTCTCCTCTCACTCTCCAGTCCCTGGACACTCATTTTCCTCATTCTTCTGGCCAGAAATACAGGATGTTTCTTGGAGTTTTAGCCACTTACAGTGTTGCCGCTCCTGCAGCTCTCTAAGACTTTGCAGTGGGGGGAAAGCCACAAGAGAAAAGAGGGAAAAAACAAAACAATGAGAATCTTATCCCTGTGCAGTCACTTCTCCAAGTTTTGACTCCATTCTACAATCTCCCTACTTTTGTCTACTTTTCAGTCTTCAAGTTGTTTTGTATTTTGCCCAGAATTTTCAGTCAGTGAGAGAAATGGGGTATATATGTGGATGGAGCTTTTGTGCCAGGCCAATAACAAAACATCCAAAAAGGTTCATAAGTTTTATAAAGAAAAATTTTTGTCTTTTCATCAGGCATTCTGATTTTTTTGTGTTTTTTTTAAAAGAAGTATTCTTTATCCAAAGATTATATATATGTAAAATGGCTCAGATGGTCAAGAATCTGCTTATAATACAGGAGACTTGGGTTCGATCTCTGGGTCAGGAAGATCCACTGGAGGAGGAAATGGCAACCTACTCCAGTATTCTTGGCAGGAGAATCCCATGAACAGAGGAGCCTGGTGAGCTACAGTCCATGGGGTTGAAAAGAGTTGGACTTTCAAAGTTCTTTTGTTTGCTTTTTTGTTTTGTTTTAACCTTACTTATTAAGCAAAGTAGAATTCATTTTAAATTTTTTTCAGCATCAGATAAAATAGAGATCTTCACAATGGTGTGATCACTCACCTAGAGCCAGATATCCTGGAATGTCAAGTCAAGTGGGCCTTAGAAAGCATCACTACAAACAAAGCTAGTGGAGGTGATGGAATTCCAGTTGATATATTTCAAATCCTGAAAGATGATGCTGTGAAAGTCTTGCACTCAATATGCCAGCAAATTTGGAGAACTCAGCAATGGCCACAGGACTGGAAAAGGTCAGTTTTCTTTCCAATCCCAAAGAAAGGCAATGCTAAAGAATGCTCGAACTACCACACAATTGGACTCATCTCACACGCTAGTAAAGTAATGCTCAAAATTCCCCAAGCCAGGCTTCAGCAATTCATGAACCATGAACTTCCAGATGTTCAAGCTGGTTTTAGAAAAGATAGAGGAACCAGAGATCAAATTGCCAACATCTGCTGGATCATCGAAAAAGCAAGAGAGTTCCAGAAAACCATCTATTTCTTCTTTACTGACCATGCCAAAGCCTTTGACTGCATGGATCACAATAAACTGTGGAAAATTTTTAAAGAGATGGGAATACCAGACCACCTGACTTGTCTCTTGAGAAAACTGTGTCAAGTCAGGAAGCAACAGTTAGAACTGGACATGGAACAACAGACTGGTTCCAAATAGGAAAAGGAGTATGTCAAGGCTGTCTATTGTCACCCTGCTTATTTAACTTATATGCAAAGTACATCATGAGAAAGGCTGGGCTGGAAGAAGCACAAGCTGGAATCAAGACTGCCAGGAGAAATATCAATAACCTCAGATATGCATATGATACCACCCTTATGGCAGAAAGTGAAGAAGAACTAAAAAGCCTCTTGATGAAAGTGAAAGAGGAGAGTGAAAAAGTTGGCTTAAAGCTCAACATTCAGAAAATTAAGATCATGGCATCTGGTCCCATCACTTCATGGGAAATAGATGGAGAAACAGTGGAAACGGTGTCAGACATTATTGTTTTGGGCTCCAAAATCACTGCAGATGGTGATTGCAGCCATGCAATTAAAAGATGCTTACTCCTTGGAAGGAAGGCTATGACCAACCTAGATAGCATATTTAAAAGCAGAGACATTACTTTGTCAACAAAGGTCCATCTAGTCAAGGCTATGTGAGAGTTGGACGTGAAGAAAGCTGAGCATCGAAGAATTGATGCTTTTGAACTGTGGTATTGGAGAAGACTCTTGAGAGTCTCTTGGACTGCAAGGAGATCCAACCAGTCCATCCTAAAGATCAGTCCTGGGTATTCATTGGAAGGACTAATGTTGAAGCTGAAACTCCAATACTTTGGCCACTTTCTCTGAAGAGTTGACTCATTGGAAAAGACTCTAATGCTGGATGGCATCTCCGACTCAATGAACATGGGTTTGGGTAGACTCTGGGAGTTGGTGATGGACAGGGAGGCCTGGTATGCTGTGGTTCATGGGGTCGCAAAGAGTCAGACACAACTGAGCGACTGATCTGAACTGAACTGAACTGAAAATAGAGATCTAACTTTAATTTTTTTTCTACTTTAAATGTTGTTGTTGTTCAGTCACTCAGTCATGTCTGACTCTTTGTGACCCCGTGGACTGCAGCATGCCAGGCTTCCCTGTCTTCCCTATCTTCTGGAGTTTGCTCAAACTCATCTCCATTGAGTTGGTGGTGATATCCAATCATCTCAACTCAACCTCTGTTGTCCCCTTAGCCTCTTGCCTTCAGTCTTTCCCAGCATCAGGGTCTTTTCCAGTGAGTCAGCTCTTCACATCAGGTGGCCAAAATATTGGAGCTTCAACTTCAGCATCAGTCCTTCCAATGAACATTTAAGGTTGATTTCCTTTAGGATTGACTGGTTTGATCTACTTGCTGTCCAAGGAACTCTCAAGAGTCTTCTCCAGCACCAAAATTTGAAAGCATCAGTTCTTCAGTGCTCAGTCTTCTTATGGTCCAGCTCTCACATCCTTACATGACTACTGGAGAAATCAAAGCTTTGACTAGATGGACTTTTGTCAGCAGGGCTTCCCTGGTGGCTCAGGTGTTAAAGAATGTGCCAGCAATGTGGGAGACCTGGGTTTGATCTCTTTGTTGGGAAGATCCCCAGGAGGAAGGCATGGCAACCCACTTCAGTATTCTTGCCTGGAGAATCCCCACGGACAGAGGAACCTGATGGGCTGCAGCCCACAGGTTTACAGAGTTGGACACACTGAGTGACCAAGCACAGCTAGCACCATTGTCGGCAATGTGATGTCTTTGCTTTTTAATATGTTGTCTAGGCTTTTTTTCCAAAGAGCAAGCATCTTTTAATTTCATGGCTGCAGTCACCATCCATAGTGATATTGGAGCTCAAGAAAACAGTCTGTCACTGTTTCCATTTCTCCCCTGTCTATTTGCATGAAGTGATGGGACCAGATGCCATGATCTTAGTTTTTTGAATGTTGAGTTTTAAGGCAGCTTTTTCACTCTCCTTTTTCACCTTAATCAAGAGGCTCTAGTTTCTCTTCACTTTCTGCCATAAGGGTGGTGTCATCTGCATATCTGAGATTGTTGATATTTCTCTCGACAATCTTGATGCCAGCTTGTGCTTCATCCAGCCTGGCATTTCACATGATGTACTATGCATATAAGTTAAGTAAGCAGGATGATAATATACAGTCTTGATGCACTCCTTTCCCAATTTAGAACCAGTTCATTGTTCCATATTTAGTTCTAACTGTTGCTTCTTGCCCTGCATACAGGATTCTTAGGAGGCAGGCATGGTGGTCTGGTATTCCCATCTCTTGAAGAATTTTCCAGTTTGTTGAAATCCGCAAAGGCTTTACTGTAGTCAATGAAGCAGAAGTAGATGTTTTTCTGGAATTCTCTTGCTTTGCCTATTATCCGATAGATGTTGGCAATTTGATCTCTGATTCCTCTACCTTTTTTAAATCCAGGATGTACATCTGGAAGTTCTCAGGTCAGGTACTGTTGAAGCCTAGCTTGGAAGATTTTCAGCATGACCTTGCTAGCATGTAAAATGAGAATAGTTGTGTGGTAGTTTGCACATTCTTTGCTTTGCCCATCTTTGAGATTGAAATAAAAATAGACCTTTGCTAGTCCTGTGGCCACTGGTGAGTTTTCCAAATTTACTGGCAAATTGAGTGCAGTACTTTCACAGCATCATCTTATAGGATTTGAAATAGGTCAGTGGGAATTTCATCACCTCCGTTAACTTTGTTTATAGTAATACTTCCTAAGGTCCACTTGACTTCACACTCCAGGATGTTTAATTATTTAAGCACCATTTATTATATAGTATATATTTGATATATATACATATTTGATGTATAGTATATAATAATGTATATAGTACATGTATAATGTATTTAGTACATCATTTTTCATAAGAATTTGTTTCTGAATTGCCCATTCTGTTCTATCAATCAATTTGATTATTAATTTTCCAATATCTGGCATTATTACTTTAATATTTTTTTGGTCATAATATATATTATTTTTGTTTTATACTTGTTATTCAAATTGAATTTTCAAAAATTGTCTGAAGTATGAATCTAACTTTTTTATAAGGACAGTCAGTTGTCCCAACACCACTTTTTGCCTACTCCATTGTAGGCGCACATAAATAAATGCATTTCTGGATTCTGGATTCCTTATACTATTCCATTGACCATTTGTCTATCACTTTTCCAGTATTTAGCAATTCTGTGTTAAACCCTTTTTGATCACGATATATATTATTGTTTTAATGAAATTCTTTACAAAGAGTGCTAATACCTTTTACAATTGTATGTGGTGACAGATGGGCTTCCCAGGTGGTGTTAGTGGTAAAGAATCTGCCTGCCAATGCAAGAGACATAAGAGATGTCGGTTTGATCCCTGGGTTGGGAAGATCCCCTGGAGGAGGGCATGGCAACCCTCTCCAGTATTCTTGCTTGGAGAATCCTCATGGACAGAGGAGCCTGGCAGGCTACGGTCCATAGGATTGCAAAGAGTCAGACATGACTGAAGCAACTAAGCATGCATGCATGTATGGTAACAAATGTCACTTACTGTGGTGATCATTTTGTAATATATACAGATATTAAATCATTATGTTGTACATCTGAAACTAAATAATATCTTTGTGAATTATACCTCAACAAAAATGCTAATATTATATTGAAGGATTTTTCGTCTAGCTTTATAAGAGCTCCACTTTTGCATTCTCTCAATAGTCTGATCTGATTTTCTATAATCTATCTATAAAATATTTTGGTCCTGGCTTTTATATATATTTTACATTTTGTCTATTGCTGCTGGTCTGTTCTGTTTTTAACTTCACTGTGAAATTTTATTTATTTTTTTTATGGAAAAGCCATTCATTCCAATTTTAAAAGCTACTTTGTAAAAATGTTCTCTTACTCAAAAAAATCTGTAATTATAGTTTCTTATTTTTTTATTATCTGGTTACAAAAGGGTTGTTTATTGGTATTTTCAGAGAGTTGACATTTGACATTAAATATACATTTTACTGTGCTTTTAATTAATTTGTTTCTTTTGATTCCTCTTATACTTCCTTTGAGTGTGTTTTTTGTTCTTTTTCTAGTTTGTATTGACTAGGTCATTTATATTTAATTTTTACTTTATTAAATACTTTTAAGCCTATATTTATTATTACTATCATTTTTGTATGTGTTTTTAAATTTCAAAGTAGTTGGGTTTTTTTGTCTTGGTTTCTTTCCTTTTTCTCTCCCATAGAAGTTTTTTTGTTTGTCTTGCTTTATTTTATCTACTTATATACCTGAGGTTCATTAAAGTCTCCCAAAATTAAGATACTCTTTTGTTGCTAAACTAGTCACAGAATATACATCCCCAAATACCTGTGGATTGCACTTTCCACAACATCTGGAACCAGTTCAGAGTTTCAGAGCGAGAGAGCTAGGAAGACAATACCTGAAGATCCTTAATGCATCACCTCTTCACTTCCCTTGTGAGAGCCAAATCAGCAGTACTCTTGGCAAGCCAAATCTTCTTTCTGGAGGTAACTGTGTGTAATTAATGAGCAGAGCACTCTCTCTCTATATGACGTTATTTATAAGATTTCCTCAGTGTGATGAAGGAAATAGGGAATTCTCTGGGGAAAGTCTGTGTATACACTCTGAGTTCTCATTCAGCTCAATGAGGTATAAATGTCTAAACTGTTAAATAACCAACCAATTTGGACAGGAGTACCTCCTTTGGAGAGGAGGGAAGTTTGATTTGTAAAGAGGCTGGAAATGTCATGGCTTCAGAGAAATGTTTCTAAAGTAAATTAATGTTTATTATAGTTCATAGTGTTTTCTTATCCACTAGATAACTTTATACTAGCAATGATCCTGTGACACAAGTAAAAAAGATGTGACTATCATCACCATCCTGATAGATACCACTGAATACAGGGGATGGGAAGTGACTCATCCAAAGTTAAACAACTAGCACATGACGACATCAGTATTGGAATACACATCTTAGAAACAACACACATCTGTTTACTTTCACTTTACTGTAGGAATCCCCTACAACCTAAAGATTCAATTTTCATGGAAAATTCTTGGATTCCAATTCATGTAAATGATGAAATCTTGGAAATGAGGAATTCCTCACATGTAGTCATTGAATAGATATTGGTTGATTTTAATAGAATTGTGCTAAATGTCTTGTAGTTGTCCTTTACCCTTTCTGTCATGCTCTGCACACCAGGGGCTGACTTAAACCTCGGCATCACAGGCTCTCTTGCCCGCTGAGATCTGGTAGGGTTGACCAGTTGGAGCACCATCAAGAGTCTGGAAGGAAAGAAGAGAATGAGGTTCAGGCGTTTACTTCCATAAATTTGGAAGTAAATTTGGGCTGCAAGCTAATTTGGGCTGGCCATGTTACTTAACTGAAAAATCTCAGCGCTTGTGAGAGGCCTTCGTTACCCCTTTACTTTCCCCCTATTCCAGTAGCAATGCCCCCCTTGCCTTCTTAGGCCTGGGGTACCACGCCATTCCTTCTGATTTCTCTATACCTCTGCTTATACCTTTGTACAGATCTCTTTTTAAGTGATCCTCAAATTGTCTGACTTGAATGTGCCAGCTATTTCTTGCAAGGACCCTGATAAAGGAGACAAATTACTCTGAAAGTTTATAGCTTAAGTAAAAAAAAGATGGGTTAAAGAGACAAGTTTTCTAGCCAAGCCAAAAGCTATTCATATACTAACATCTGATTCTACAATTTTGGAAAAGAGTTGACTCTTTTAATATATTCTTCATTGGGGATTACACATTTTCTGGACCAAAATCATAATCAGATCCAAAAAGTTTCTAATACTTTATATATAGTTAATAAAATTTAACAGTAACAGGAAAAAAGATAAAAGGGAACAACGCTTTCAGTTTCCAAAGCAGAGAGAAAAACCAGGTCGTTGCTCCTAAATCACTCTGTTGCCACGCAAACTTCTTAGCCATACCACGCTGCAGCATCCCTTAGAAGAGTCTGATTCTTTGGCTAATTAAAGCAGACATGGGGCACTGCAATGGCTCACTTTCCAAAATTCAGTGTGAGAAGAAGAGTGGGAATGTTGATTACATGTGAACAGAGGGATTGAAACAGAACATTTCCTGCAGGCATCTATGTACACATGAGGATTCTCTCTCTCTCTCTCTCTCTCTCTCTCTCTCTCTCTCTCTCTCTCTCTCTCTCTCTCTCTCTCACACACACACACACACACACACACACACACACACACAGAGCCAGAAAGGCAAATGCACAGAGAAAAAGGTATGATTGTTAGAATTCATTCTGGTGCTTGGGGACTAGACAGGACCAAAGGCTGTTTGTTACTTTCCTTCTGAGTCAAAGCAGGGTGACATGCTGACACGTTCAGTATTTTCTGCCAGTTGGTCACAGTTTGGGTGGGTGGGAAAATATGCTTCATTCTTTTCTCTCCCTTATCCCCTGCCATGAGTTAATTTTTAATATAGGGCCATAAGAAATATTATAGTTCAAAAAATGAGAAAAGAACCAAGCTACATCATTGCTTAATCAACACAGGACAGGTTTCCACTGTCGAGTCAAATGGAACATTATCCTCTAGCGGTTTTGTTTTGTTGTTTCCACAAGAATAAGGCTGATTGCATTTTCCTCTTTTGAATTTTAATGAGAAGAGGGACCGTGGACCAAAATATATTGGCTACAGCCACTGAAAGCTATGAGGTGGTACAAAATGAGAGTGGGTCATTCATACTAACAGTTTTCAATTTTGAAGCAGTCCCTTTTGTCAGGCAAGGTAATGAGGTAAAGTGACCAATCAGAAATATGTTATAAAATTTGTGTTCATGAACGATGATTGCAGTTGCTAGTCCCTTGTCTTTGTTTTTAGTCATGTAATAGGTATTTCTTCAGACCACCAACTTGGAGGTAAAATTATTGCACAAATTAATAATAAAACAATTTATGTATCAGCTCTTCTAGGATTAGAGCAAGGGAAATGAGAGTAAGAACTTAGAGATAAAAATGATGATTGTCAAAATTAGCATTTATTTCCCCATGCTCAAAGTGAGGATAAATAATTGTACTTTAAATGAAAGTTGGTATATTGAGAACCATAGGTTTAATCAAATTATTTAAAACTAACTGCAATTGCTTTTTGAATTTAAAATTGTCCATATATTTTTTCAAACATCAAAGAAGAAGTTGGCAAATAAACTAGATGCAAGGCATTAAAAGCAAAAAAGACCATTGGTATGAAAAAACTCTAATGTGTTAGCTTGATGATAAAAGTAAGCAGCGTAATGCTCTACTAAATGAACAAAATGGTGACAGGAAAATTTATACTAGTATCAAGCAGAAGTGAACGCAAACTAAAAGACTCATGTTACTTGATGTAGGTTAAAATACAGAGAGAAGTTATAATTATTCCTTATGAGCAAAAATATGAATAAAATATAAAATCACTGAAGATAAGTGATATATTTCTAAGAACACAATAGTGAAAGGCAACACTTCACTTTATGTACTTTATGGATAATAAAGAAAAAATAAAATATAGCAGATTGAATAGCAATGTGTATAGTAGTATTTGATAAATGTGTAGATATATAATATCAAACCTGGAAACAAAGGAATGCATCATTTTTTCAAGGACCCATAGATATTCACAAACATTTATCAAACCTTTTAAAATGAAAAAAAAATACTAAGTTCCCCAAAGTAGAAATACTGTAAGCAAAATTCTCCAACAAAAAATACATTCAGTGCTAGCAACAAATAAGAAAATTAGCAAAAAAAATTGTTTTATATAAAATTGTCCTCACATAAAGTAAATAATAACATCACAATTACAGGGTGCCTAGAAAATAAGTGAGAAAAAGATTTAACTATATATATTTATATTACTAAAATAAAAGAATGGAAATAAGCAAATAATGTGCCACTTGTTATACTAGAAAAATAAATCCAAAATAAACTTTAGAAAAACATAAGGAAAAAGATTTTTAAATAAGAAGCAAAAATCTATGAGAAAAATGATAGAAATTATAAATTAATTCAAGACTTGGTTCTAGGGGGATGGGAGAATCAAATACAGTGACATAAATAATTTACCACTACAAAATATGAGCAAGAACAGAAGAGAGAGAGAAAACACGAATTCATAAAATAAGTAAATGAAAAGGAGAAATGACTATAGATAAAGAGAAAATCATCATAAGAAAATATTATGCACAACTTTATACTAGTAAATTTTAAAACTTCAATTTTAGAGACAATAGACTACAAATTGTGCAAGAAATTGTGAAAGTTGTTAAAATTCGCCAAAAAGCTTCTGACACAGAAGGTATTTTTAGAAATTATTTTCTCTCTTCCAAAAGACAGATTACTCCAACATGATTTGAATTTGTTCCAGAGCAACACAGAATAAGGAATTCTCTTCAAATTCTTTTATGACCCTAGCATATGTGTGATAGTAACATCAGACAGATTCTTTCCTCTTTCTCTCTTCCTCTCTCTTTCCTCAAAAAAACTGTGAATGGTATATTCAGTTCAATTCAGTTCAGTTCAGTCGCTCAGTCATGTCCAACTCTTTGTGACCCCATGGACTGCAACACGAAAGGCTTATCTGTCCATCACCAACTACCAGAGTCCACCCAAACTCATGTCCACTGAGTCAGTGATGGCATCCAATCATCTCATCCTCTGTCGTCCCTTTGGCCTCCTGAGCTCAGTCTTTCCCAGCATCAGGGTCTTTTCAAATGAGTCAGCTCTTCATATCAGGTGGCCAGAGTCCTGGAGGTTCAGCTTCAACATCAGTCCTTCCAATGAATACCCAGGACTGATTTCCGTTAGGATGGACTAGTTGGATCTCCTTGCAGTCCAAGGGACTCTCAAGAGTATTCTCCAACACCACAGTTCAAAAGCATCAATTCTTCGGTGCTCAGCTTTCTTTATAGGCCAACTCTCACATCCATACCTGACTACTGAAAAAACTATAGCCTTGACTAGATGGACCTTTGTTGGCAAAGTAATGTCTCTGCTTTTTAATATGCTGTCTAGGTTGATCATAACTTTCCTTCCAAGGAGTAAGCTTCTTTTAATTTCATGCCTGCAATCACCATCTGCAGTGATTTTGGAGCCCAAAAAAACAAAATCAGCCACTGTTTCCCTGTCTGTTTGCCATGAAGTGATGGGACTGGATGCCATGATCTTAGTTTTCTGAATGTTGAACTTTAAGCCAACTTTTTTACTCTCCTCTTTCACTTTCATCAAGAGGCTCTTTGGTTCTTCTTCACTTTCTACCATAAGGGTGGTATCATATTCATATCTGAGGTTATTGATATTTCTCCCAGCAATCTTGATTCCAGCTTGTGCATCATCTTGCCCAGCATTTCTCATGATGTACTCTTCATATAAGTCAAATAAACAGGGTGATAATATACAGCCTTGATGTACTCCTTTCCTGATTTGCAACCAGTCTGTTGTTCCATGTTCAGTTTTAACTGTTGCTTCCTGACCTACAGATTCCTCAAGAGGCAGGTCAGTGGTCTGGTATTCCCATCTCTTTGAGAATTTTCCACAGTTTACTGTGATCTACACAGTCAAGAGCTTTGGCATGAGATATATATAGATATAGATATAGATAAAGATACAGATATAGATATAGATATAGATATATATCTACTGGCATGATAATGATATATTAGCAGAGCAAATTTAGCAGTACATAAAAAGAGTAATACAACATAACCAAGTGAGATGAACTCCAAGAACATATTAAATTCAGTATTGGCAAATACATTGATTTTCAATCACTCAATCCCAATAGATGTTAAAACATATTTGATTAAATTTAAGATCTATACCTGACTTTAAATCCCCCAAAAACTATAAATAAGAAGGTATTCTTCACATAATAATAATCCAAATTTGGCAAACAACTAAGTCTTGAAAATAGTAGTAAAAACATAAAATATGTAGGAATAAACTTGTTAAGAAATATTCTTAATTAGGTATATAAAAGAAAATAAATATTCTAAAGAACATTAAATATAATTTAAATAAGTACAAAGGCATGCCGTGTTTTGGTTAGCAATACTTAATATTTTAATATCATTCACTTTCCTCAAAATAATCTATAATATCCATGTATTTTTATTCAATATTGAAGTACTGTTTCTTTAGAAACAGTAGAAACTAAATAGAAACTTAAGCTATTCTAAAGTTAATTTTAAAAAGAGATATATGAAAATGCTAAGAAAATTTGGAAGGATTTAAAAATGTAAGAATACTTATCCTACTAGATATTAAATTTATAAATTATAATATCTGACACAAAACTGCTACAAGAGGCAGAAACAGTCTGAACTGAAGCATAATAAAGCAGTCAGAAGTAGACCCAAGGATATATGGCAGTCAATTATATGATAAAGATGGCAAGCATTTCAATTGGTGAGATGATGAATAGAATTTCTGGTAAATAACATTGGGATTACCAGCTAGACATTTAGGGAAAGGAAAGCTGAATTCCTATGGTAAAATAATCTCTAGATGGATCAAAGAGTTAAATGTACATAAAAAGAAAAGAATAGAGAGAAACCAGAAACTACTAGAATAAAATATGGGACAAACTTTCTAAGCAATAAAAGAAATACAAGTTCCATAGTTAAATTTTGATAAATTTGGTTACATAGTAATGTAAAATTTCTCTGCCATGAAATAAGCTTTTAAGTTAAATCAAAATACAAGGTGGTGCATATATGAAAAAGATTAATACACTTAATATACAAAGAGTTGCCACATACCAATAAGGCAGTCAAACACCCCAACAGAAATATGGGTAAAAAAATAATAGGTAGTTCCTAAGTGGAGAAATTCAAGGATTGACAAACGTGGAACATAATCACTCTCACTAGTAGAGAAGTGGAAAAGGAATTACATATATTATTTTTCACTCATGAAATTAGCAGATGTTTATGTGACTGTAGGGAACACTGAACTGTCCAAGTCATACTGATGTAAATGTAATTCTACAGATTTTTGTAAAGCAGTGTAGGAGTGTGTATAAAGTCTTAAATTAGATACCTTTGGCCTAATATCTCCACTTCCAGAAATTTATCCCAAAGAGATCTTGTGTAGGCTAAATTAATATATTTGAGGTTCTTTTTCACATATAAATAATCTGTAGACATCCTTTTTACAGGATATTTTACAAAATATCCTTTTTGTATTACAATAAATGATAATACAAATTATAAGATATCCTGTAGCCAATAAAATAGCAATATAGATCTGAATTTCTTTGCTCAGAAAGATGTTCGTGTTTTTTTTTTTTTTTTTTTTGGTTAAGAAAAGCAGGTTAAAAATAGTAGGTAAAAAATAAATTGAAAATGCAGTTGTAAATAATAAGATCCATCTATGCAGTTATGCACATAGAAATATACAGACATGTATTAGTTATATTTCCCTTGAATACAAGTGACAGAATCTCCATCTAATTTAAGCAAAAGAGGAATCTGGGGGCTTAGATAGTTGAAAAGTACAGAGTTTTGGTCTGCTTTTAGACACATCTTTTCCAGGGCTTCAGACAAGGTCTTCATGAAGAGCCAGTTTTTCCCTGTTTCCAAGTTTCTGCCCTGCTTTCTCTGTGGCTTTGTCTTTAGAACAATATCTCCCCTCATGGTGACAAGGAGGCTGCCATAGCCTTCACCTCTTCTCTTGTCCGTATCAGCCCTGGCAAGAAAGAGAGAAAGTCTTTTCCCAATTACTCAGTTGAAAGCTCTGGGTTCACCAGACCTGGCTGGTTAACTTGGGATTTGTGCTTTGTTATTGTTCAGTCACTAAGTCGTTTGTGTCTGACTCTTTGTGACCCCATGGACTGCAGCATGTGAGACTCCTCTGTCCTTCACTGTCTTCCAGAGTTTGCTCAAACTTAAGTTCATTGAGTTGGTAATGCTATCCAACCATCCTCTGCTGCCTTCTTTCCTTTTGCCTTCAATCTTTACCAGCATCAGAATCTTTTCACCTCAGGAAGCCAAAGTATAGGAACATCAGCGTCAGCATCAGTCCTTTTAATGAGTATTCAGGACTGATTTCCTTTAAGATTGACTGGTTTGATCTCCTTGCAATCCAAGGGACTCTCAAAAGTCTTCTCCAGAACCACAGTTTAAAAGCATCAGTTCTTTGGTGCTCAGCCTTCTTTATGGTCCAGCCCTCACATCCATATCCGTCTACTGGAAAAACCATAGCTTTGACTGTACCGATCTTTGTCGGCAAAGTGATGTCTCTGCTTTTTAATATGCCATCTAGGTTTGCCATAACTTCCCTTATAAGGAGCAAATGTCTTTTAGTTTCATGGTTGCGGTCACTATCCATGGTGATTTTGGAGCCCAAGAAAGTAAAATCTGTGCTTATACCCAAACCAACACTCTGATCTAGAGAACAGCAATTCTGATTGGCTTAGGCCTGAATGCTGTGTCAGACTTTCGACTGAATCTCTACCATATCCAATGGTGATCTAGGATAATACCTAGCACGTGTGGCCTGAGAATCAGCTGGGCAGGGGCAGAGAGGAGGGATCTCAGTTTAGGAAAATTGGTGGGATAATTATCTGGAAATGGGTAAGTGGATGCTGGGCCACTGAAAGAACAAAAGACATTTCTCCTTTCATGATGATGTTTTTGGACACCGCTGTTTTATGTATTATTTGAGAATTTACAATCTTTTAATGAGCAAAAATTATGAGAAACTATTAGTATGCCTTCTTTCAGATAGACAATATACTTGCAGTAGAGATTTGTTTCTCTTATTCATGCTGTTTTTGCTTGTATTTTGTATTTATGCCATGTCTTTCACTTATTTTTCTTTCCTATAAATCTCTCAGTATTGCTTCTTTCTGTTGTCATACCATAGCTGTTCTTCAAGCTTCCAAAGTCACAGGCAAAGCAATCCATGCCAAAATGGAAGGTATTTACCCTAGGAAGCATTTCAGAGAAAGAAGAAGAAAAGTAAAGAAATAGATGGTAGCTCCTGAATGTTTGAAGATGGTACAAGGGAACTAACTCATTTTGAAGTTTTGTTTGCAGGACAAACTTGACTTTTACTTTGTTTGCAAGTTTATATGCGGTCCTGGAGGAAAAGGTGACTTTCTAAAGTCTCCTTGAAAAGCCTTTCAATTTGAATGTGTGTGTGTTCAGTTGTGTCTGACTCTTTGGGACCCTTTGGACTGTAGCCTGTCAGGTTCCTCTGTCCATGGAATTTCCTAAGCAAGAGTACTCCAGCGGGTTGCCATTTCCTCCTCCAGGGAATCTTTCCAGCCCAGGGATAACACCCAAGTCTTCTGTGCCTCCTGCACTGGCAAGAGTATTCTTTTCCCGCTGAGCCACCTGGGAAGCCTCTGGTGAATGGTTAATTCAGATTAGTGCTTCAAAATGTTTGTGTACACATAAATCACCTAGTGATCTGTTAAAATGTAGATTGTGATCCTGTGTGACCATATTGGGGCCCACAGTTCTCCATTTCTCACAAGCTCCCAAGTGATGTTCATGCTGCAAGTCTGTGGGAAGAGAAGGAAAGATTTGGATAATATTTTCTACCTATTAAGCAAAACTTAAGCCAGTCATATTCTGCATACCTTTTCTTAAAATTACAAGTATATTAAAATAGACTTGTAACTATTCTGGGTTTTTTGTATATGCTACCATATTTCTATTTGAGGCTACATTTTAAAAAATCAACAGAACTTTATTTTGTGGTCATTCATCCTAACAGAAGGTAAGTACTTTCATTCTCTTTCCTGCTTTCTAATATAAAATCCCATATCTATTTTTACATGAATTCCATAAGAAAGAATGCTTTCTTGTGCCATCTTAAGTGCTATTTTTCTTGTGAAACCACCAAAGAGTACTCAATTTAACTTTGAATCAGACTGTGATTGTGAAAAATCCTTTCCTGTGCATCATCTGTCAAGGGCAAACTCAAAAGCCATGGGTTTTTACTTTATTGCTGCCAGCTAGTATGATTTGCAAGGCAGAAAGAGCAAGGTGCAAAAAACTTCTCTTGCAGAAAAAGCGTTGAAAATTTATTTATTTATTTATTTATTTATTTTTATTTTTATTTATTTTTATTTTTTAATCAATTCTTTTTTTTAAATTATTTATTTATTTATTTGCTTTTCTTTTTTTAAATTTATTTCTATTAGTTTTGCCAAACAATGACATCACCATGGGTTTACATATGCTCCCCCTCCAGAACGCCCCTCCCTCCTCCCTCCCCCCGGGAAATCTCGTTGCACCAGTCCCAAGCATCAATCCTGGGCCGGCTATTGATTAGACATATGATAATTAACATGTTTCAATGCCATTCTCCCATATCATCCCCCCCTTGCCCTCATCCACAGAGTCCATGAGACTGTTCTATACATCTGCGTTCCTTTTGCTGTCTCACATGCTGGGTTCTCGTTACCGTCTTTCTAAATTCCATATATATGCGTTAATATACTGTATTGTTGTTTTTGCTTCTGGCTTACTTCACTCTGGATAATGGGCTCCAGTTTCGTCCATCTGAGTAGAACTGCTTCAAATGAATTTTTCCTTAATGCTGAGTAATATTCCATTGTGTATATGTACCACAGCTTTCTTATCCATTCGTCAGTTGATGGGCATCTAGGTTGCTTCCATGTCCTGGCTATTGTAAATAAAGCAGCGATGAACATTGGGGTACACGTGTCTCTTTCAATTCTGGTTTCCTCGGTATATATGCCCAGCAGTGGGATTGCTGGGTCATATGGCAGGACTATTTGCAGTTTTTTAAGGAACCTCCACACTGTTTTCCATAGAGGCTGAACTAGTTTGCAATCCCACCAACAGTGTAAGAGAGTTCCCTTTTCTCCACATCCTCTCCAGCATTTATTACTTGTGGATTTTTGGATTGCAGCCATTCTGAGTGGTGTAAAGTGATATCTCATTGTGGTTTTGATTTGCATTTCTCTGATAATGAGTGATGTTGAGCATCTTTTCATGTGTTTGTTAGCCATTTTGATGTCTTCTTTGGAGAAATGTCTGTTAAGTTCTTTGGCCCACTTTTTGATTGGGTCATTTATTTTCCTAGAATGGAGCTGCAGGAGTTTCTTGTATATTTTTGAGATTAATTGTTTGTCCGTTGCTTCATTGGCTATTATTTTCTCCCATTCTGAAGGCTGTCTTTTCACCTTGCTTATAGTTTCCTTTGCTGTGCAGAAGCTTTTAATTTTAATTAGGTCCCATTTGTTTATTCGTGCTTTTATTTCCAGTATTCTGGGAGGTGGGTCATGTAGGATCCCACTTTGGTTTATGTCAGAGAGTGTTTTCCCAATATTATCCTCTAGGAGTTTTATAGTTTCTGGTCTTATGCTTAGATCTTTGATCCATTTTGAATTTATCTTTGTGTATGGTGTTAGAAAGTGTTCTAGTTTCATTCTTTTACAAGTGGCTGTCCAGTTTTCCCAGCACCACTTGTTAAAGAGGTTGTCTTTTCTCCATTGTATATTCTTGCCTCCTTTGTCAAAGATAAGGTGTCCATAGATGCGTGGATTTATCTCTGGGCTATCTAGTTTGTTCCATTGATCTATATTTCTGTCTTTGTGCCAGTACCATACTGTCTTAATGACTGTGGATTTGTAGTATAGCTTAAAGTCAGGTAGGTTGATTCCTCCAGTTCCAATCTTCTTTCTCAAGATTGCTTTGGCTATACGAGGTTTTTTGTATTTCCATACAAATTGTGAAATTATTTGTTCTAATTCTCTGAAAAAGACCTCTGATAGCTTGATAGGAATTGCATTGAATCTATAGATTGCTTTGAGTAGTATACTCATTTTCACTATATTGATTCTTCCAATCCACGAACACGGCACATTTCTCCATCTGTTTGTGTCCTCTTTGATTTCTTTCATCAGTGTTTGATAGTTTTCTATATACAAGTCTTTTGTTTCTTTAGGTAGAAATACTCCTAAGTATTTTATTCTTTTTGTTTCGATGGTGAATGGAATTGTTTCCATAATTTCTCTTTCTGTTTTCTCATTGTTAGTGTATAGAAATGCCAGGGATTTCTGTGTGTTGATTTTGTATCCTGAAACTTTGCTATATTCACTGATTAGCTCTAGTAATTTTCTCGTAGAGTCTTTAGGGTTTTCAATATAGAGGATCATGTCATCTGCAAACAGACAGAGTTTTACTTCTTCTTTTCCAATCTGGATTCCTTTGATTTCTTTATCTGCTCTGATTGCTCTGGCCAAGACTTCCAAAACTATTTTGAAAAGTAGTGGTGAGAGTGGGCACCCTTGTCTTGTTCCTGACTTCAGGGGGAATGATTTCAGTTTTTCACCATTGAGGATAATGTTTGCTGTGGGTTTGTCATATACAGCTTTTATTATGTTGAGGAATGTTCCTTCTATTCCTGCTTTTTGGAGGGTTTTTATCATAAATGGATGTTGAATTTTGTCAAAGGCTTTCTCTGCATCTATTGAGATAATCATGTGATTTTTATTTTTCAATTTGTTAATGTGGTGTATTACATTGATTGATTTGCGAATATTGAAGAATCCTTGCATCCCTGGGATAAAGCCTACTTGATCATGATGTATGATTTTTTTAATGTGTTGTTGGATTCTATTTGCTAGAATTTTGTTAAGGATTTTTGCATCTAAGTTCATCAGTGATATTGGCCTGTAGTTTTCTTTTTTTGTGGCATCTTTGTCGGGTTTTAGAATTAGGGTGATGGTGGCCTCATAGAATGAGTTTGGAAGTTTACCTTCCTCTGAAATTTTCTGGAAGAGTTTGAGTAGAATAGGTGTTAGCTCTTCTCTAAATTTTTGGTAGAATTCGGCTGTGAAGCCATCTGGTCCTGGGCTTTTGTTTTTTGGAAGGTTTCTGATTACGGTTTCAATTTCTGTGCTAGTGATGGGTCTATTAAGATTATCTATCTCTTCCTGGTTTAGTCTTGGAAAGTTGTACTTTTCTAGGAATCTGTCCATTTCATCCAGGTTGTCCAGTTTATTTGCATATAGCTGCTGATAATAGTCTCTTATGATCCTTTGTATTTCTGTGTTTTCTGTTGTGATCTCTCCGTTTTCTTTTCTAATTCTGTTGATTTGGTTCTTCTCCCTTTGTTTCTTGATGAGTCTGACTAATGGTTTGTCAATTTTATTTATCTTCTCAAAGAACCAGCTTTTGGATTGGTTGATTTTTGCTATGGTCTCTTTTGTTTGCTTTGCGTTTATTTCTGCCCTGATCTTTAAGATTTCTTTCCTTCTACTAGACCTGGGCTTCTGCATTTCTTCCATTTCTAGTTGCTTTAGGTGTAAAGTAAGGTTATTTATTTGATTTTTTTCTTGTTTCCTAAGGTGAGCTTGAATTGCTATGAACCTTCCCCTTAGCACTGCTTTCACAGTGTCCCATAGGTTTTGGGCTGTTGTGTTTTCATTTTCATTCGTTTCCATGCATAACTGAATTTCATTTTTGATTTCTTCTGTGATTTGTTGGTTATTCAGCAGTGTGTTGTTGAGCCTCCATATGTTGGAGGTTTTGAATGGTTTTCTCCTGTAATTGATATCTAATCTCACTGCATTGTGATCAGAAAAGATGCTTGGGATGATTTCAATGTTTTTGAATTTACCAAGGCTAGATTTATGGCCCAGGATGTGATCTATCCTGGAGAAGGTCCCGTGTGTGCTTGAGAAAAAAGTGAAATTCCTTGTTTTGGGGTGGAGTGACCTATAGATATCAATTAGGTCTAGTTGGTCTATTGTATCATTTAAAGTTTGAATTTCCTTGTTACTTTTCTGTCTAGTTGATCTGTCCATTGGTGTGAGTGGTGTATTAAAATCTCCCACTATTATTGTGTTGTTGTTGATTTCCCCTTTCATTCTTGTTAGCATTTGCCTTAC
>ML661896.1:18238182-18392480 GCA_007570785.1 Antilocapra americana
TTGAAAAGTAGTGGTGAGAGTGGGCACCCTTGTCTTGTTCCTGACTTCAGGGGGAATGATTTCAGTTTTTCACCATTGAGGATAATGTTTGCTGTGGGTTTGTCATATACAGCTTTTATTATGTTGAGGAATGTTCCTTCTATTCCTGCTTTTTGGAGGGTTTTTATCATAAATGGATGTTGAATTTTGTCAAAGGCTTTCTCTGCATCTATTGAGATAATCATGTGATTTTTATTTTTCAATTTGTTAATGTGGTGTATTACATTGATTGATTTGCGAATATTGAAGAATCCTTGCATCCCTGGGATAAAGCCTACTTGATCATGATGTATGATTTTTTTAATGTGTTGTTGGATTCTATTTGCTAGAATTTTGTTAAGGATTTTTGCATCTAAGTTCATCAGTGATATTGGCCTGTAGTTTTCTTTTTTTGTGGCATCTTTGTCGGGTTTTAGAATTAGGGTGATGGTGGCCTCATAGAATGAGTTTGGAAGTTTACCTTCCTCTGCAATTTTCTGGAAGAGTTTGAGTAGAATAGGTGTTAGCTCTTCTCTAAATTTTTGGTAGAATTCGGCTGTGAAGCCATCTGGTCCTGGGCTTTTGTTTTTTGGAAGGTTTCTGATTATGGTTTCAATTTCTGTGCTAGTGATGGGTCTATTAAGATTATCTATCTCTTCCTGGTTTAGTCTTGGAAAGTTGTACTTTTCTAGGAATCTGTCCATTTCATCCAGGTTGTCCAGTTTATTTGCATATAGCTGCTGATAATAGTCTCTTATGATCCTTTGTATTTCTGTGTTTTCTGTTGTGATCTCTCCATTTTCTTTTCTAATTCTGTTGATTTGGTTCTTCTCCCTTTGTTTCTTGATGAGTCTGACTAATGGTTTGTCAATTTTATTTATCTTCTCAAAGAACCAGCTTTTGGATTGGTTGATTTTTGCTACGGTCTCTTTTGTTTGCTTTGCGTTTATTTCTGCCCTAATCTTTAAGATTTCTTTCCTTCTACTAGACCTGGGCTTCTGCATTTCTTCCATTTCTAGTTGCTTTAGGTGTAAAGTAAGGTTATTTATTTGATTTTTTTCTTGTTTCCTAAGGTGAGCTTGAATTGCTATGAACCTTCCCCTTAGCACTGCTTTCACAGTGTCCCATAGGTTTTGGGCTGTTGTGTTTTCATTTTCATTCGTTTCCATGCATAACTGAATTTCATTTTTGATTTCTTCTGTGATTTGTTGGTTATTCAGCAGTGTGTTGTTGAGCCTCCATATGTTGGAGGTTTTGAATGGTTTTCTCCTGTAATTGATATCTAATCTCACTGCATTGTGATCAGAAAAGATGCTTGGGATGATTTCAATGTTTTTGAATTTACCAAGGCTAGATTTATGGCCCAGGATGTGATCTATCCTGGAGAAGGTCCCGTGTGCGCTTGAGAAAAAAGTGAAATTCCTTGTTTTGGGGTGGAGTGACCTATAGATATCAATTAGGTCTAGTTGGTCTATTGTATCATTTAAAGTTTGAATTTCCTTGTTACTTTTCTGTCTAGTTGATCTGTCCATTGGTGTGAGTGGTGTATTAAAGTCTCCCACTATTATTGTGTTGTTGATTTCCCCTTTCATTCTTGTTAGCATTTGCCTTACATATTGTGGTGCTCCTATGTTGGGTGCATAAATATTTATAATTGTTATTTCTTCTTCTTGGATTGATCCTTTGATCATTATGTAATGTCCATCTTTATCTCTGTTCACCGCCTTTATTTTAAAGTCTACTTTATCTGATATGAGTATTGCCACTCCTGCTTTCTTTTGGTCTTTATTTGCATGGAATATCTTTTTCCAGCCTTTAACTTTCAGTCTATATGAGTCCCTAGATTTGAGGTGGGTCTCTTGTAGACAACATATATAGGGGTCTTGTTTCTGTATCCAATCGGCCAGTCTTTGTCTTTTGGTTGGGGCATTCAGCCCATTTACATTTAAGGTAATTATTGATAAATATGATCCTGTTGCCATTTCTTCTATTTTATTGTTTGGGGTTCGAGATTATATATCCCATCCGTGTTTCCTATCTAGGAAAGATCCTTTAGCATTCGTTGGAGGGCTGGTTTGGTGTTGCTGAATTCTTTCAGTTTCTGCTTGTCTGAAAAACTTTTGAATTCTCCTTCAAATTTGAATGAAATTTTTGCTGGGTACAGTAATCGGGGTTGTAGATTGTTTTCTTCCATGACTTTAAGTATGCTCTGCCATTCCCTTCTGGCCTGAAGTGTTTCTATTGAGAGATCAGCTGTTATCCTTATGGGATTCCCCTTGTGGGTTATTTTTTGCTTCTCCCTCGCTGCTTTTAATATTTGGTCTTTGTATTTGATATTTGTTAATTTGATTAATATGTGTCTTGGGGTGTTCCGCTTGGGGTTGATTCTATTTGGGACCCTCTGTGTTTCTTGGACCTGAGATGTTATTTGCTTTCCCAATTTAGGGAAATTTTCAACAATGATTTCTTCAAGAATTTTTTGATGGTCTTTCTTTTTGTCTTCTTCTTCTGGGATTCCTATGATTCGAATATTGGTGCGTTTAATACTGTCCCAGAGGTCTCTGAGATTGTCCTCATTTCTTTTAATTCTTTTTTCATTATTCCTTTCTGTTTCATTTATTTCTGCCATTCTATCTTCTATCTCACTTATCCTGTCTTCTATTTCTGTTATTCTACTGTTGGTTCCCTCCAGGGTGTTTTTGATCTCATTTATTGCATTATTTATTGTATTTTGATTCTTTTTCATTTCTTCTAAGTCCTTGTTAAAGCTTACCTGCATCTTCTCGATCCTTGCCTGCAGGTTATTGAACTGCAACTCCAACTTATTTTCCAGGTTTTGGATCATTTTCACTATCATTATTCGGAATTCTTTGTCAGGTAGACAAGCTATCTCTTCGTCTTTTGTTTGGTCTAGGGGATATTTATCCTGGTCCTTTACTTGCTGGGTATTTCTCTGCCTTTTCATCTTGTTTATCTTGGTGTGTTGTCCCTTTATTGTGGGGGTTCCTCACTATGGGAGGGGTTGGATGTGTGTTTTGTCAATGTTTCCTGGTTGGGCTCTTAAGCGTCCGTCCTGCTTGATTTGGCAACCTCTGCTGGCCCCTTCAGTGTCTATTCAGCGCTCTGGGGTTTGCCCCACTCGTGGTGCCTGCGCTTTTCCCGCCCCCTCTGCTCAGGCTCTCCGCTGGCGGCGCACTCTGATGATGCAATTGGAGGCTATGGCTTCTCCCCTCCCCAGGCCCAGCGGCTCGGCTCTTCCTGCTTGCAGCTGGACGTGTCTTCTCAGATGTGCAGCAGCAGACTCTGGCGGCGCACTCTGGTGACGCAGTTGGGGGGCTGCGGCTTCTCCCCTCCCCCGGCCCAGCTGCTCGGTTTTTTCAGTGTGCGGCTGGGGGCGTTTTCTCAGATATGAGAAGCACCGAATTCTGGTGGCGACTGTCCAGAGTCCCCAGAGGTCTTGGCTAGCACCCAATTCTGCCTGCGGTTTGGGGGCAGAAGCCTCGCAGGGGCGCTCTCCGTAGCCCGCAGCCTCCCTGTTCCACCCGGCTGTCTCGAGCCGCGGTCCGAGTCCCCGCTCCCCTTTGTTCTGTTCGTGAGCCTGGCGGGGGTCTTCCTCGGGAAGGCTACCCAGCGGTCTATCTCCGGTTAGCACCCTAGGTTAGGACCCTAGTTCTGCCCCAGGGGTTCAATCTCAGTCCTCCCCCTAAGCGCGTGGCCCGCCCCTCCCTGAGCAGTCCGCTGGCTCGTGGGGGATGGGGCGACCGGCCGCCGCTCCGTTCTCCAAGGGGCTTAACTATTTATCGGCTTGTAGTCCCGACTTTTATGCTCTCTGAGATTCGCCTCAGATCTCTCAGATCCGCCAGTGAGAATGTTTCCTGATGTTCAAAAACCTTTATCTCTTTCAAGGCTCCCCTTCCAAGATGAATCTCAGTCCCTGCCTCTTTGCCTCTTTTTACTTTTTTTTTTTTTCCTTTGGTCCTACCTTCTTTCGTCGGCAATGGGCTGTCTTTCCAGATGCCTGAAGACCTCTGCCAGCATTCAGATGTTGTTTTATGGAGTTTGTTCGGTATTTAAATGTTCCTTTGGTGTATTTGTTGGGGAGAGTGTGGACTCCCCATCCTATTCCTCCGCCATCTTAGTTCCCTCCCCGCATTGAAAATTTAGATGCCCACCCGGGCATAGTGGTGGCTGCTCTTCTTCACTGTGGGTCCATGTGAAATGGGCAGCTCTAGAAATAGCCCAGCTCTGGTTCCAATACCAGTCAGGATGAACAGCCCAAGCCATTTAACCTGTTAGAGTCTGTATATGAATGTGTGGCTAAATTCACTTTGGGTTACCAACACTTTTAATAGTTTTTAATAATGTATATGCTTTTAAACTCACTTACCCTCTCCAGCTCCAGGCCCTTTGCCAGTTCCTCTTGGCTGTGCTCAGATGGGTGGAATCTGGGAACCAGCATCAAAGGCAGAAGTCTGCTCTACCCAAGAGCAATGTGTGCATGTAAAGCAGAAACACCCCTCCCCGCGCCTTCACTGGCTCGTGTGCCTTTCTTTAGCTTGCCCCAGGAGCCACACTTGCTCTGGGGATTCTAATAAGCAATTGCAAATGGTAGCTCTGCTGTAATTTTTACTCCTGTGCCAGCATCTCACTCATCTTTGGGTTCCAGGCCCTGGTTTTGAATATGGCGTCCCTGCTGGGTGAGCCCTGATGCTCTCTCCATTGAGCCCCTTATTGCTGTCCTGACTTCCTGCACAGGCTACCTTATCTTGTGGGAACTTATTTGGACTTTCAGACTACTCAGCACCTATAACTATCTATGTTCTCTGACTCATATTGAGGCCCACTGGTTAGATGATTATCACATTCCCACTTCTTTGGCTGTGATTCTGTGAAAGTTACTGGCATTTGCTAAGAAGAGAGGGATCTAACATAAACATTTATAATAACATTAAAGCTTGCTGATGAAGAAAAACGTTATCACAACCTACATGTACTGTTTTCCAGAGACAGAGACCTTTAGAAACCAGAGAAATCTCTGTTTTAAAGGCATCTACACAGTAAACAACTTCTTTTTACTGTAAAATCATGACACATTGGATAATGAATGTTAGGTTGACCATTGGTGCAAGTTTGGCCTTTAGCTATGCCATTATGGTTGTAGGAAAAGAGACCTCACAGTGTGCTTCTGTGGCTTGGCCATTCCCCTCACACTTGCTTCTCTGAGCCTTAGGGGACCCTATAGGACTTGTGGAGTTAAGGTCTCTAGCATTTTGCATAGACAGAGAAAAAAAAAAGTCTTACATATGCATGTGAAGAAGATTTAAATGTATAAGGAGAAAATTATGTTTTAAGTTCATTAGTCTTGGAGTGCCAAACTTCAGCTATGGATGCAAACAAAAAGGATTCAAATATGTTTTGAGTAATCATTTATTCTAGAGCATCTGGCAAACATAAACTTGGATATATGGAAGAACCTCCATATTAACAGTGGCCACTTTCCAAAGAGCAGTAAAGAGACATATATTAAAACAACAACAACAACAACAACAAAGCCCAAACCACAGTCATCTGCCACAGAAGTAATGACTGCAGCATTTGTAAAGGATGGTGATAATAAGCAGAAGGTTATGTCTTTAAGTCCTGCCAATGAAATCCAGTTTGATGAAATGAGGGTTTAATTATAAAAACAAGGATGGCTTTCACTTCTATTTTTAATTTTATGGATGAAAAGTAAGCCTCAGAAATATGAAAGAACCAAATAAAGGCATCAAATAAGAATAACTAAAACTCCTTTTCTTATCCTGGTTTTTTGGGGGTTGGGGCATTTGAGAGCAGAGGGTTATTTGGCAGGCAATAGATAAATATAAACAAACTGAAAGTCCTTGACTTTGCCTTAAGCGGCAAAATGCATGATGAAGACAAGACTGAAAGGGTCTGAGTTGATAAACATGAAGGCAAGTATTGTTCTTATTCATTGGCTTATAAAGCACATCTTGCTAAACACAAGGTGCTGGGCTGGAAATCAGAAAGGCTGTTGAAACCCCAAAGTAGATCTATTCTGAGAGTTGAATTCCTGCAGAGATATTTTCATTTACTTCAGAAAATAAAGTATCTTACATTTAGCTAGAGCTATGTGTACCAAAGAGATTCTCTGAATAAAGATTTATAGTTCCTAAATGAATGCTGTACCATGTGCCAGGATGGCAATAGTGTGTTGAACCCAAATGAAGAACTTAGGCTAAAGCATTAAAACAGATTGGCATTTTAAATCAAATTATTCTTATTATTTTAAAACATTTTTTCTGTATGAGGGGTGGTGAGGAGAGGCCCAAAAAGAGTTACATAAGGAGAAATGCCACATGTTTAAGTAAAAATTGGTTTTAATTCAGAGCTACTCAGTGGGAGGTCTATATAATATTTTTTTTACATTTTGTAATAAGCCCAAAATTGTATGGATCTTTTTTCCCCTTAAACTGGCAACTTTATGTGGCTATGTTCATCTATACCCAGCCTAAGTGGGCATACACACAAACCAAAAAGTTTTAAAAATATATTGCCTGTCTCCAGGACGTTTTAAAACTATTTTACTTTACATCATCATTAAGGAAGATTATTTAAACAGAGACACAATCTACTTTTTCAATATCCTAACCCTGGGACTAAAATTAGCAACTAAACCTTTGAATTCAAACCATTCTGAGTTGTGGAATCAATTGCATTAACCTTTCTACCAGTTTTCCGGCTCAGTTTAATCCGATAGCCCCAAGAGATGGGTTCTGAAGGAGTGCCTGAACTGTTGGGGGAGGAAGTGGTTAAGAAGGAAGAACATTTCTGGGCAGGGTGTCTGAGCATGCAGTGGTCTTACGCACAGCTGGAGCAGACAGTGTCTAAATATCAAGTGTCATTTAGAGGTATCAAAAGGCTTACTGGCTCTAAAATACCTGATGGTCCCACCATAACTTCACTCAATAAAAATACATTCATTAATTAAACATTTGGGGATAGAGGGCACCTATCGTGCACCATCTTGTATTTGGCATTTATATGTGATTAACAGAGGGGAATAAGACATGTCTTTGATTCTAAGAAGAGACCCAACTCATATTTTCCAGGCCCTGTCAAGAGTGCAAATGGAAGCCCACATGCCATGTGTCTAAATATTTTAAGGCTGTTAATTCAAATGTTATACAAGTTTAAGTGTTAGTCGCTCAGTCGTGTCCAACTCTTTGCCACCCCATGGACTACAGCCCATCAGCCTCCTCTGTCCATGGAATTCTCCAAGCAAGAATACTAGAGTGGGTTGCCATTCCCTTCTCCAGGGGATCTTCCTGATTCAGGGATCGAACCTGGGTCTCCTGCACTGCACTGAGTCACCAGGGAAGCAACATTTACATGTATCTTTGACATAAAAACTGTGTCTGTTTAAAGCCTACCCATGATGTTTTGATAAATGTGTACGTTGTAAAGGGCTTCCCTGGTAGTTCATCTAGTAAAGAATCCGCCTGCAATGCAGTAGACCCTGGTTCAATTCTTGGGTCCAGAAGATCCCCTGGAGAAGGGATAGGCTACCCACTCCAGTATTCATGAGCTTCCATGGTAGCTCAGACAGTAAAAGAATCCACCTGCAATGCAGGAGACCTGGATGTGATCCCTGAGTTGGGAAGATCCCCTGGAGGGGTGCATGGCAACCCACTCCAGTGTTCTTGCCTGGAGAATCCCCATGGACAGAGGGACCTGGCGAGTGACAGTCCATGGGGTTGCCAAGAGTCGGACACGACTGAGCGACTAAGCACAGCACAGCATATGTTGCAAAAAGACCACCATAATCAAGCTAAATAACTTATGGCTTCACTTTTATATTACCTGTGTGTTTGTGTGTGTGTGTGTGTATTGAGAAAATTTAAGATCTATCCTCTTAGCAAATTTCAGGAATACAGTACAGGGTTGTTAATTCTGGTTACTGTGCTATACATTATACCTCCAGATCCCATTCATCTTGCAAAGTGAAACTTTGCACCCTTGCCCAACATCTCATTTCCACCTCTCTATCCTGATCTTTGGCACCCACCAAAGATCTGCTTCTATGTGTTGACTATTTTACATTCCAAGTGTGAGGGAGACTTGTCTTTCTGTGTCTGGTTTATTTCACTTCGCGCAATGTCCTCCACGTGTTCTCTTTTTTAAGACTGAATAATATTTCGTGGGAGGGAAGGAGAGAGAGAACGGAAAGAGGAGGAGGGGTAGAGAGAGAAATACCACATTTTCTTCCTGTATCTGTTAAAAGACTTCTCCTTTGTTTCAATATCTTGGCTACTGTGAATAATGCTTCAATAAACATGGGAATGAAGATCTCTTAAAGATCCACTTGGGTAGATACCCAGAAATGAACTTGCTGGATCATATGTTAGTTCTATTTTTAATTTTTTGAAGAACCTCTATACTGTTTTTTGTGATAGCTGCACCAGTTTACATTCCCACTGAGTGTATAAGGATTCCTTTTTTCCCACATCCCTGGCAGCATTTTGTCTTTTTAAAATGACCTTTTCTCTTTTTAATGACAGCCATTCCAACAGGTGTGAGGTGGTATCTTATTATGGTTTTGATATGAATTCCTGTGATGTTTAATCATGTTGAGCACTTTTTAATATATTTGTTTACCATTTATATGTCTTCTTTTGAGAAATGTTGATTCACACCTTTGCCCATTTTAAATCAGATTTTTAATTTGCTTTGTTATAGAGGCCATATGGGTTCTTTACATGTTTTGGATATTAACCATTAATCAAATATATAGTTGATAAATGTATTTTCCCAATCAATAGGTTGTCTCTTCATTTTGATGATTGTTTCCTTGGCTGAGCAGAAACTTCTTAGCTCAATATAATCCCATTTGTCTGTTTTTGTTTGTGTTACTTTTGCTCTTGATATCACGACAAAAAACATTATTGCCTTGACCAATGTCGGTAAGCTTTTTCTCTGTGTTTTCTGCCAGTATTCTTACCACTTCAGGTCTCAGCTGATTTTTGCATATGGTGAGGTAAAGACCCAATTTTATATGAATATCCAGTTTTCCTAACACTACGTATTGAAGAACCTTTCCTTTCCCCAGTTTGTGTTCTTAGCCCGCTTTCAAGGATTAGCTAACTGTACGTGCATGGATTTATTTCTGGGCCCTCTATTCTGTTTCATTGGTTTATATGACAGTTTGTATGCCAGTACCATGCTGCTTCTGACATGCACAGTGAAAGAGCCAGCTAACCTTTAGAACATTTGAGCACATAAGACAAAAAATAAGGACAACAATATTCCCCGGATCTGAACAATTTAGTCAGAAGAGCTGTTGTTTCAGGGTGACACACATTACATTGTGCCATTCTTCACACATGTATCCTTTAATAAATTTAGGATTGTGATGTTTGTGATGCATAGGGCTTGCTAAAGAATAGATCCTGGAGTGCCATGGAGCCTATAATTTGGTAAGAGAAAGAGACAAGAAATCACGAATTATAGTAGGAGACTAAATGAAACAGTGCTGTGATAAAAGAATAACAACAACCAACTTTTACTGGCTCCCTATGTCCCACTCTTAAACTTGCTTTATATGTGTTATTTCATTTGAACTTTAAGAACAGTAAGTGAAGATTGCAAAATACAGAACTGAGACACAGAAATATTAGGTAGCCTGTCCACTTATGTGAATGTCAGTCAGAGGCCACATTTTAAGTAGGATTTGCCAGATATGGTAGTTTGCCAAATTTTATTTTAAATTTTGAAATAGATGTTCATGAAAGGCATTTTTTTCATCATCATTATGCTCTTGTCTGTTTTTCCATTTTCAAGAAAAAATGTTCAACTCTGTGTGAGTGTATGTGTGTATTTTTCTAGAACTAGGGTCTTTGGTTTTGATCAGCTAACTCTAAAACACAAATGGAAATGGCAAAGGCCAAAAATATCCATGAAACTCTTGTAGAAGAACATGGTTGGAAGATTTACAATAGTGGATATTAAGACATATCATAAATCTACAGTTATTAAAACAATACAGTATTCAGAAAAGGAGAAACAAATTAAGGGAATATTGCCGAGAATTTAGAAACAGGCCTATACCCCAAAGGAATTTTGATTTATGATACAAGTGATTCTGTTTAGGGTGGAGGAAGGGCAGCCTTTTCAATAATGATGATGGGTCACTGGACATTTGTATATAAAAGTAAACTAAATTTTATTCTCATCACATATCACATCCAAACATCAGTTCCAGGTGGGTTGTAGTTCTCAATGTGAAAGTGCTTTTAGAAGATAGCATGGGAAAATATCTTTCTGATGTTAAGTGATGAAAAGGTATTTTTAAAATAAAAATAAAAGCAATAATCATAAAGAAAAACAGTTACAAATTAGACTACATCAAAATTAAGAAGTTTTGTTTATCCGTAGACATCATTAACAGAGTAAAAAGTTAAACCAGAATGTGGCAGAACGCATTTCAATACATATAGCTTGTAAGGATGCATATCCAGAATATATAAAGAACTCTTACAAATCAGTAAAAAAAAAAAAAAAAAGACAAGATTAGACAATAGAAAAAATAGGCAAGGAATTCGAGATGACACTTCATAAAAGAGACTTATCCAAATGAACAACAAACATGAGCATGTGTTAAACTTTATTAATCATGAGGGAAATGCAAGTGAAAACCTTAATGAGATATAACAACACATTCACCAAAGTGGCTAAATTTTTATAAGTGATCACCAATACCAAATGTCGATGTTTTTTGACATCTTGTACTTTGGCGGTGCAAGTATCAGCTGATCCAAACACTTTAGAATATTTACCTGCAATATATGTTAAACCTGAAAAATCATTCAGTGATCTATTAATCGAACTTCTATACCCAGGAGAAGTGCACCAGAACAACGGACCACATGTTCATAGCAGTATTACTTATAGTAGTCCCAAACTGTCCATCAATGGTGACATAGGTAAATATATTGTGGTATGTTATACAATGAATGATGTTCAGCAATGAAATGAAGGAATGAACTACTATAAGCAACATCTGGGTGGGTTTCATCAATATTATATTGCATAAAAGAAGTCTAATGAAAGAGCACATTCTACTTCACAATGTTGAAAAACAGGCAAACTAGTCCATGGGGCAGATGTTAGGAGGGTGGCTATCTTTGGGATGGAAGAGGAATAATGATCCTCGAGGCGGGCATGAGGTGGGTCCCTCGGAAGAGGGCAGCTTACGCTTCTGGATCCACCATGTAGACATCTATCAAGTTATGATTTATATACTTTTCAGTGAACTTTAATACTGTGAACACAAATGTGTTAACACTGTGAAGGAACTGAAAAATGATGGAATAGAGTAGAGGAGGGAGGTCAGGGAAGGGCTTCTGAGGAGGTTATGTGTCTTAAGTTCTAGAAGACGAGAAACACGCTTGGGTGGGGAAAATCCGACTTTTGCCCTATGCAAAAGTGAGTACATTACCTCACTCTCATGTGGATGGGGTGGTTGTATGCTGAATTCAGTAGTGCTCTCATCGTCTATGAAAAAGACCCCAAGGCAGAAAACAGATGCATTTTAACAGACTGCAGAACTAGGGAAGATTCAGAAATAGGAGATGGTTCCCAAGGGAGGTACATGTGTAGGGAAGACATAGCTGAGACGAGAGCCCTGAGGTATCGTGGACAGGACTGACCTAGTGAGAGGAAGGAAAGACTGGAGAAATGATAAGGAAAGATGGGGGCATGCTGAACCCAATCAGCCTCCCTCACTGCTTCACCTGTCCTGATCCCAGACATCAAGTTGTAGAATCAGGGCCGAAAAATTAAGGAAAAAAAAAAAATGAGTGTGGGTGTAGACTTGTTTGAGTGAACGTCAGCAAAGCTACATGAGGGAACTGGGGAAATAGGGCATGCCAAAGTAGGGGGGTTAGGAAGGTGAGAGGGAAAAGAGGGGCTCCATTGATAAATATAATGTAAAAGTTACATACAGAGGTTTGCTTGACACCTTTGGGGGGAAAAATTAACTGTTTTATAGGCAACTTCTCACCTTTTAACAAAATTATTTCATGAACAAAACTTAAGAACTGATGGGCCAGAAGAGAAATGCAAAGGGAAAAACACCCTCTGGATGCCTGCTTATGTATCATATTTGATATTATGAAGGACTGAATTAGAATCACATTCAGAAACCATGACAATGCCCAAAGAAGGAGAAAAAAAATTTTTCTGGCCTTCACTAACATTTTTACATTATGTGGAAAGCAAATAATGATGTTACTCCTCTGTATAAAGAGATTTTACATACAAATCTTGAAGATGGGCATGTTCACGGCTTAGGCTAAAAAGTATAGACAAAAGAAAGTAGAGTCCAAACTTTTGAGCATCACAGTAACACAAAGATTTACATGTTCACACACAGCTAAGTCTGGCTGATGTTTGAGAGAATGCCACTGTAATTAATCAGTTCTCTCCAACGTTTACTTCAACTGCCTATTGTGAGGAAAATGGCTCAAATTAGTTTTGGTAGTAGAAATAGTCTGAAATAAAATATAATATCCAAAGACAGTTCATATTACAGTTCTAAAATTATCACAGTGCAACAGTGTAAACTTTACTTGTCCAGGTGTGAGCCAGATGCCATAAGATTATTGCAAGGTACTTTCTCTTTTGCAAGATTTTCTTTTCAACACACTCTCAAAGATTACATAGTGATGATTCACACTTGTGTTGAACACATTCCAAATTGCCTATGTAGGAGTTATTTCTAACAAAACCAAGCAAAGACTTTTGAAGGTTTCTTTAACTGGTGTTTTATTGGGAGTCATTTATTTTCTAGCATTTCAGGAGAACAGTCTGAAAACAAAACATAGCAGGATATTAAAATTATTAAAAAGTAGTCAGATGTTAACTTAGAGTTTGTAAAGAGTGAAAAAAAATGAATAGGCATGTTTTTGTTTATAGAACCCTTATTACACGAAGTAATATCCAGCTCATTACAATATGAAACTTTCTCTTGGGATAAACAGGTATGAAATAGTTGGGAAAAGAAATCTGACATCATAAATATATAAATGACAAACCCCAGTGTCTTTAGTAAACTTACATATAGTCCAAACATAACAAAGAGATTAATAAATACATAATATGCATTTCATGGTCCAGTTGACAGAAATAAATTTAATTTTATTACACAATAGGTAAAACTAAGGAAATATTTGGACTTCTTTCCCAAAATTTCCCACTAGGGCTATGTCCTAAAAATAAATATTAGAAAACTATAGTGTACATTTATCATATAGCAAACACAGAGTTGTGAGTGAGGCTGTGACCAATATTGTCATGTCTCAGCAGGGGGACTGGTGTAAATCCTGAATGAGAGAAAACCCTTGAGGTACATCAGTATGTCCTGCAGTGACTGCAATTCCACTAGGGGAGGAGTAACGGGGAGTTTTCAAGGCTACTCGAGATGTGACGATACTGTAGAAGTCTCCCTCTGACTGCACGTACTCGTCTCCAGCAACTACAGCAGAGAAATGTCACTCTGTGGCTTTTCCTACTCTAGGAAAGCAACATATCTCAGGAGTACAGCCCTGGCTCTAAGCTAATTTCATCCATGCCAGTGATGTATTTGCCAGACACACACTGGGGAGAAGCTTCTGTAGGCCGCCTGCCATGCAGTTATCATGACCTCATTAGGCAAAACCTCCAGGTCCACAACATGATGACTCCCGCAATATAAACACCCCAACCTCACCCCTCTGGCTTTTACCGTTCCCACTTCTCTGCTTCCTCCCCACCTGGGCTCTTCCTCACACCTGCATTTCCACATCTCACTAGGTTATTCTTTTCTCAGCTCTCCTTTTCCTCTCCATCTTGTTTCCTCCCTCTTTCCCCCTGTTTTCTCCATTGTCCCCATTTCTTCCTCCCTCTTCTCCATTCCCTCTGCCCTGTCCCCTCTTTTATCCTGCCTTCCCTTCTCTCTAGTTCCCCCATCTCCCTCAGCTATGTGAAGCTATCTTTTGGGGATCTGGAGGGGTGGATTCTTCAGGGACCGATGCCTCTCTGAGCATATCCTCTGTGGAGCCTATTTCAGCAGCTGCCCTCTGCATCACATCCTTCACCCCACTACACATCTCATGCTTGACCCAATCTGGCCCTTTGTGACCCAAACACTTTATTCCTTTGGGGAGGTAGAGTGATAAGAGAGGTAAACACCTTATAGGAAATAAAAATCCTACTGATTTATTGCTGTCAGCAACATGTTTAGGCCAGACTGTCAAGGGCCCACTCTTTTCTGGGTACCCTATTTTTCAGGCTTTTGAATGATTTATGCATAAAATTCATAAATTGTTTTCTGCACAGTAAGATGTAAAAAGGCAATTTTGTCTTGCTAAAATGGAAACCATTCCTTTGCAAATCTGACCAGAAATGCTGGTGGAATTGTTCTATTCAGCAAGACTCAAAAGACCAAGACAGTAGTTATCCTTAGGAGGAAAAAACAAACAGAACACCCACAAGTTCTGTGGCTACCATCTAATGGTTTAGATCAGGAGTCCTCAACCCCAAACCCCAATCTCAGATCTAATGCCTGATGATCTGAGGTGGAGCTGATGTAATAATAATAGAGATAAAGTGCACAATAAATGTAATTAATGTTCTTGAATCATCCTGAAACCGTTTCCCAGGTCCATGGAAAAATTGTCTTACACAAAATTTGTCCCTGGGGCCAAAAAGGTTGGGGAACACTGGTCTGGGCAGAAGATGTCAGAGTTAGCAACTGAGGTCCCTGTGATGGGTTGCCAGGGCTTGCATATGGACAATTCAATGGTTCAGGTAAACTAAGCCTATAATCACGCAAATATATCGTCTCAGTACTATTTTAACGTATTTTTAATGCAGGAAACTGTTCACAGTCAGACTCAGGAAAGAAAGCTCCTTGGAGCTCTGTTGGGTGTTCTGCTCACAAAGTGAAAGCCAGCGTGGGCCCAGGCATCAACGGTTTTGGGATGTAGATTCCCTCACCCCACAACAGTATTAGTAACTGTCTGATAATAAAAACTGAGCTAATGGTTTATGTACCTACTCTTCCTTGTTTCAAAATAACTAACTGTTAGACGCTGACGCTATGAATTCTTTAGGGTAAAAGTAGGAGTTAAAAATACTGCTAAACTGTGTTGTTTTTGACAAAATTTTGGATGAAGTCAAATTCTCTCATCTTGCTGGAATCAGACAAGAAGTCAGCACCCTTACATTTTCTTACTGAATCCCATTAGCTGTTTCATGATTCAGTATTTAATGCGTGATCAGGGACTTCTTTTCTGTGATTAACCCAAATTAAAGTTTACATTATCTGCTGTTTTTCAGATTTTCTTATTGGATGAAAGAAACCATGCTTAGCATTCAGTGGGAATTATGATAATGAAAATGACCTTAGCCAGTCATCCTGGCATTAAAAATATGTGGTTTTGCTAATTACAAAGGGAAAAAAAGCCTTAAAGTCATATTAAAATCTTCGTCTCTTAATGGGCAGCAAGCTCAGAGTTTCTTTGTCTGAAGGATATTTTCAAATCAATTGTTCCCTTTGTATCCAGGTACAAGGACTGTGCTTTTGTTACAGAAAAAAATTCAATGGAAATTTCTAGCAAATAAGAAATATTTTTAAATGGAAAATAAAAAGAATGCTAGTTAATTGTTTAAAGTGCATAAGGATTTAGTTTCAAGTTATATACACACACATACATGTATATATTTATATAAAATCTCATAACACTTAAAATTTTCTCAGATGATCATAAAATGTTCACATTGAGCAGGACTTTGGAGATCATCCAGTGGTTCTCAAGTTCAGGTCACATCAGAAACACCTGGAAGGCTTGTTACAAAACAGATGGTAGGCTCACCCCCACAGTTTCTGATTTAGCAGAATTTGCATTTGCAACAAGTACAAATGATACAATTGCTGCAGGTTCAGGGACCACAATGTGAGAACCTTTGAGCCAGTCCAACTCTCTTGATTTATAGACTAGCAACCTGTACTTTCAATACATTGTCCAATGCTAACCAACATGAATGGATGTGGTGAGAAGGAACCTGGTTCTTCTTGCTCCTACTTTCATTCTTAATATTCTATGTGATTGTTTCTCTAATGTTCAAACAAATGACCTGGGGAACATCTTAAAACACAGACTGGTTCAGTGGGTCTGGGGACATACTTGGGCTTCTGCATTTCTAACAAGCTGTGAGGCACTGTCCTGGCAGCTGGTTCACAGATATATTTTCAGTAGCTACATCCTGCACTGTTACACTGCAGTCATCTTTATGTTAATTACTTACACTAAAAAAATATAGAAGACATATTCTCCTTTTTCCCTAATAAATTTTAGAGTAGTTTTAGGGTCATAGCAAAATTGAGCAGAGAATACAAAGAGTTCTCCTATACGGTGGTGCTAGTAGTAAAGAACCCACCTGCCGATGCAGGAGATATAAGAGACTTGGGTTCCATCCCTGGGTTGGAAAGATCCCCTGGAGAAGGGCATGACAACCCACTCCAGCATTCTTTCCTGGAGAATCCCACGGACAGAGGAACCTGGTGAGTTGCAGTCCATAAGGTCGCAAAGAGTCAGACACGACTGAAATGGCTGAGCACACACCCATACACATTCTCCCCTCTCCCCTTCCTCCCCACTGCCCCTTACACAACCTTGCCCGCTATCAACATCTTGCACCAGAGTTCTCACAACTGATGAACCTACATGAATGCATCATCATCACCACAAGTTCAAAATTTACATTAAGGTTCACAATTGTAAGTTCTGTGAGTTTTTGACAGATGTATAATAGCGTTTATCCACTACTACAGTATCATACAGAATTGTTTGACTGTCCTAAAATATCCTCTGTGTTCTGTCTATTCATCTACCTCTCCCCTTGGCAAGTGCTAAACTTTTTACCGTTTCCATTGTTTTGCCTGTTTTAGATTGTCATGTAGCTGAGATCATGTAGTATGCAGACTTTGCAGATTGACTTCTTTCATTTCAGTTCCTCCATGTCTTTTTGTGGCTTGATGGCTTATTTCTATATAATACTGAATAATGATGAAATATTTCATTTTCTGTATATAGCACTTTGGAGAGCATGAATTTATTTGCTTAATGGCTGTCTTGAAAAGTAGGCACTTAGACTTGAAGGAACCATGATCCTCTAATGTTTCTGACTTGAAACAAAGGCTAGGATGTATCTGTAGATTTTAGATTTTATTGTTATGGCTACATCTGACATCCACCTCAACATTCTACTTTTAGTTTGTCCAAATTTAGATTTGATCAGTTTTCTAGTGTGATTAAAGTATATTTTCAAATGTCTACTTATCCTTTAGTGTACACCACTCCAATAGTTTTCTTTAAATCAGTATTATCTTTTTCAAATATTATCTACAGGAAGGGAGGTCGAGGGGGTTTCTGGAAGGGGAACACATGTATACCCATGGTGGATTCATGTCAATGTATGGCAAAACCAACACAATAATGTAAAGAAAAAAATTAATTATTAATTAAAACAATAAAAACATTTTAAAAAAGCACAAATATTATCTACACAGTTTACTTCAATGTTTTCTTTTTCAAATATACATAAATACCTCTCTGTTATAATTAAACATTGCCTCATTCCCCATTGCCTGTACAATAAATTATTAATGCTAGATACTGGCCCTGTTTTAAAAATGGATATATCCATTCAAGTACTGAAGTACTTCTTAGATACTTCTAAGTTTTGGTAACTATGAATAAAACTGCTAATAAATATCCATGTCTAGGTTTTTGTGTGGATATAAGTCTTCAACTTCTTGGGAGAAAAAGAAGAAATACAATTGTTTGGTCGCATGGGAAAGTATGATTACTCTAGTGAGAAAACACCCAACTGTCTTCCAGTGTAGCTGTACCATTTTTCATCTCTGCCAGCAACAAACAGGAGTTCCTGTTGCTCCGCATCTTCATTGACATTTCGTGTTGTCAGTGCCCTAGACTTTGACCATCTAATAGGTATGTAGTGAAGTCAAGTCGCTCAGTCGTGTCCAACTCTTTGCGACACTTTGGACTGTAGCCCACCAGGCTCCTCTGTCCATGGGATTTTCCAGGCCAGAATATTGGAGTGGGTTGCCATTTCCTTCTCCAAATAGATATGCAGTAGTATCTCATTATTATTTTAATCTGCAATTTCCTGATGATATATGATTTTTGAGCATCTTTTCATATGTTTATTTGCCATCTACATTTCATCATTGGCGAGGTTCCTGTTAAGGTCTTTGCCAATTTTTTTAATTGATTGCCTTTTCAAAATTTTTGAGTTTTAAGAATTCTTTCTAATTATTATTATTATTTTGAATAACAGTTCTTCAACTGTTATTTTAATAACAGTTCTTCATAATATATGACTTTTGCAAGTGTTTTCTCCCTGTCTGTAACTTGCCTTCTCATTCTTTTGACAGATATTAATTTTTTAAGGCAAAAGACATCATTTCTTGCTTATGTTTTTATTCTTTCATAAAGTTAGGACTTACTGATTAGCAATAATTCTATGTCAAGGAAGTGCATGAATTATTAAAAATATCTTTTAAATTAACTCTTTTATTACTTCAGAAAAGGAAGAGTACTCTACATATGCTGAATATTTTTGTGGAGGTATTAAAGCTATTTTAATGAAGTTATTTAATGGCCATTGCTAGCTTGTACATGTATCCACTCATTCCACAGCATCTGTTACTAGGTACTGTCCTTGTGCTGGGAACTTGGAACCGGAGAATCATAGACCCAGTCTCTGTCATCAAGCCTAGTTAGGAAGGTGATAGAAAATGCTGTACAGAGAGTGCACTGGTAGGTGTTAGCAAAGCAGAATACAGAGAGAGTACTGGAGGGACAGTGCACTTAGGAAAGCTTTTCCAGAGGAGGTGACTGCGGAGCTGGCTTTAAAAGTACCCATGGAATTTTGACGGGGGCGGAGGGGTCGGGGGGACAGACATTCCAGACTGAGATGTAACAGACCCTCAGACCTGAAGAGCAAAGACTTGAGCAAAAAGCATTATTGAAGGTTTACATTGAGGGAGACAAAAGAGAAAGAGAAGGCAAAATAGAGATAGGGCAAATTCAGAGACTTGGGAGAAACTTCTGGCCAGAACTAACTTTAGAAATGAAATGGAATTAATTGGTTGTTCTTGTACTCTGGCAGATGTCAACAGTGAGCACCCAGCTTCTTTAAAAAAGTTTTTTATTGGATTATAGTTGCTTTACAGTGTTCTGTTAGTTGCTGCTATACAGCAAAGTGAATCAGCCGTGCATGCTAAGTCGCTTCAGTTGTGTCAGTATTATATTAATGGCACCTAGTTTTTTATCAGTTCTGTGAAAGTGTTAGTCACTCAGTTGTGTCCAAATCTTTATGGCCCCATGGACTTCATGACCCCATCAGGTTTCTCTCTCCACAGAATCCTGCAGGCAAAAATACTGGAGCAGATAGCCATTCCTTCTCCAAGGGATCTTCCCAGCCTAGGGATCCAACCTGGGTCTCCTGCATTGCAGGCAGATTCTTTACTATCTAAGCCACCATGTCAGCTCTATCAGTTCTGTAATCTACAGGAAACCCAACACACTGTTAGCTCAAAAGGACTCATTGCTAAGGCAGACACACACTGGCTAATCTTCAGGGATTCATATAAGTTTAAAAGCTGTAATTTTTAAAACACTACCTTTCTTAAGCAATTAAAATGTAAACTAATAGATGAACATCTATTTTAAATGTGATATACTGTAAAGAAATCCAATATAACACAATCTGTTGGTTAGATTGCAAGCTTTAGGAGGGCAGGGACTATGAGTTAATTTCATAAGCTCCTAAATTTTAATTAACTAGTATTTTTACTTCTAATCTTGCCCTTTACTTCTTTTTAAAATGTATATATATATATATTTTTTTTAAAAGAAAAATCTTTGTTTTCTCTTTACATTTATTCTCAACTTAGCTTAGTTGCAAACCCTGTACTTTTGGCAGCTCACTTCTCTTTAGGGAGTGATCTTTCTCTGACTCAGATGTTTTTGCCTTTTCCCTACTCTCATGTAAGACCTCTACCTACATTTTCCAGCTATATTTCAGCTAAAATATCCCTTCTTTCCTGTGTGGATAATTCATTTCTCTTCAGTTTATTTTCTACCCTATAGTTTTCCCATCCTTCCTTGGAAGAAAGACATTTTATAGAACTTTCTTACCTCTCAACATATCTTGTACAGTGACTTAGAGTTATATTGCAAATTTTCCTCCAATATGATATTTTTTAGATTGAGATGGAATACTTGTAAGTATCCAGAATCTCTGCAAATGAAAACTTAAGACTTGAATTTATTATGTGCCAATTAATGAATCTTCCTGTTTTCTCTCTAAACTTTCGTCACTATAAACAGTTCAATACTAAACATTGTTACCAATTTAAAGGTTATTCTGTATTTAACAGCTAAAATCATGTTTATGGACTGGCTATCATGTCAATTCAAAAATCATTAGCTGTAAAAGATAATAGAAATAAAAATAAACTTTTGGCACCATCCAGCAGAAGAAAAGAAATAATGATGATAAGCATATTAATTAATGGAGTTGAAAATAGGAAAAAGTAAAGAAGAACAATGGGACAAAAAGCTGGTTCTTTGAAAAATTCAATAAAATTGATAAATCACTAGAAAGACTAACAAAGATAAAAAGAGAAAGAAGATACAAATCACCAATACTAGAAATAAAACAGAGGTTATCGATACAGATACTGCAGACATCAAAATAATAAAGGAATAATACAACTTTACACTCATAATTCCACAACTTAGAAGAAATGGACTTGAAAATCACAAGCTCCAAAACTCAATTCAGGTGAAATAGGCAACCTAGGATAGTCCTACAAGCACTAAATTGAATTAGAAATTTAAAGCCTCCTAAAAAAGAAATCTCTAAGCACAAATAATTTCACTGGAGAATTCTACCAAACATTTAAGTAATTACCACCAATTTCACACAATCTCTTCCAGAAGATAGAAGAGGAGGGAAGACTTTTCAGCTCATTTTATGAGGCTAATACTACCCTGATACCAAAATCAGACAAAGAGAAAACAGAAAGAGAAAACTCAAGGCTAATATCTCTCATGAAGTTAGATGCAAAAATCCTCAACAGAATATTAGCAAATGAAATCCAGCAATGAATAAAAATAATTATATACTAGGACCAAGTGGGATTTATTCCAGGCATGCAAAACTGGTTCAGCATTTGAAAATCAGTATAATCCACCATATCAACAGGATGAAGAAGAAGCTCACATGATCACAAAACATTTGACAAAATCCAACACTCAGGGATATGAGGTTTTTAAAAAACCTCGGCAAACTAGGAATAGAGGCCAAACTTCTTCAACTGGCTAAAATGCATCTGCAAAACACTTGTAAATAATATATACATAATGGTGAAAGACTCAAAGCAAAGATATTTCACCATTCTCAGCCAACATAGTACTGGAAAGTTCTAGCTGCTGCAATGAGACAAAAGAAAGGAAAGAAAGAAGGAAGGGAGGAAAGAAGAGAAGGAAAAACATTAGACACATTAAATAAATAAAACTGTTTCTGTTTCAGAATAGCATGGTTCTGTAGAAAATCCTAAGCAATCTACACACAAAAATTTCCCTAAAACTGGTAAGTTGAGCAGTGTTTTGGGAAAAAGGTCAACACTCAAAACCAAATCACATTTCTATAAATAAACATGAATATGCTGAAATCAAAATTAAAATCACAACATCATTAATAATCTTTCCAAAGAAAATAAAATACTTAGGTAAAACTGAACAAATCATACACAGAATCTGTATGCTGAAAGTTACAAAATACCAGTGAAAGAAATTAAAGACCTAAATAAATAGGCAAACATTCCAATTCAGGCTTTCATGGATTAGAAGTCTCGGTCTAATAGAGATATCAGTTATCCTCCAACCAATCTGTAGGTTCAAAATAATTCCTACCAAAATTCCAGCAAGGATTTTTGTAAGCACAGATAAGACAAGCCTATCCTAATATTTACATGAAAAGGCAAAGCGCCTAATAAAGCTAAAATAATCTTGAAAAAGGAATAAAGTAGAAGGAATAATTCTCCCTGAAACTAAGGGCCACTATGTAGACATAGTATCAAGCCACTGTGATAATGGTGCAAAAATAGACATAAGGGTCAATGGAACAATATAGAGAACCCAGAAATAGATCCCCACAAAACATGCTCAACTAATATCTAACAAAAGTCCAAAAGGAATTCAATGGAGAAAGGTCAGCTTTCTTAACACATGATTCTGTAGTACCATACAGGAAAAAAATGTTATAGAAATGAAGAACAGATTACTGGTTGCCAGTATGCAGTGTGCAGAGGTGGAGGTAGGTGAGTGCGACTGTAAAAAGCAATGAGAGGGAACTTTGCCTGTAGTAATGTCAATATGCTGAGGAAGGCTTTCTGATCTTTCCTTGCTATTCTTTGGAACTCTGCATTCAAACAGGTGTATCTTTCCATTTCTCGTTTGCTTTTCACTTCACTTCTTTTCACAGCTATTTTTAAGGCCTCCTCGGACAGCCATTTTGCTTTTTTGCATTTCTTTTTCTTGGGGATGGTCTTGATCCCTGTCTCCTGTACAATGTCATGAACCTCCATCTATAGTTCATCAGGCACTCTGTCTATCACATCTAGTCCCTTAAATCTATTTCTCACTTCCACTGTATAATCATAAGGGATTTGATTTAGGTCATACCTGAATGGTCTAGTGGTTTTCCCTACTTTCTTCAATTCTTTATTCCTCAGAGATCAATGCAAAGAAATAGAGGAAAACAAAAGAATGGGAAAGACTAGCAATCTCCTCAAGAAAATGAGGGATACCAAAAGAACATTTCATGCAAAGATGGGCTCAATAAAGGACAGAAATGGTATGGACCAAATAGAAGCAGAAGATATTAAGAAGAGGTGGCAAGAATACACAGAAGAACTGTACAAAAAAGATCTTCATGACCCAGATAATCATGATAGTGTGATCACTCAGCTAGAGCCAGACATCCTGGAATGTGAAGTCAAGTGGGCCTTAGAAAACATCACTATGAACAAAGCTAGTGGAGGTTATGGGATTCCAACTGAGCTATTTCAAATACTAAAATATGATGCTGTAAAAGTGCTGCACTCAATATGCCAGCAAATTCAGAAAACTCAGCAGTGGCCACAGGACTGGAAAACGTCAGTTTTCTTTCCAATCCCAAAGAAAGGCAATGCCAAAGAATGCTCAAACTACCGCACAAATGCACTCATCTCACATGCTAGTAAAGTAACGCTCAAAATTCTCAAAAAATGCTCAAATTCTTCAGCAATACGTGAACCATGAATTTCCAGATGTTTAAGCTGGTTTTAGAAAAGGCAGAGGAACCAGAGACCAAATTGCCAACATCTGCTGGATCATCGAAAAAGCAAGAGAATTCCAGAAAAACATCTATTTCTGCTTTATTGACTATGCCAAAGCCTTTGACTGTGTGGATCACAATAAACTGTGGAAAATGCTGAAAGAGATGGGCATACCAGATTACCTGACCTGTGTCCTCAGAAATCTGTATGCAGGTCGGGAAGCAACAGTTAGAACTGGACATGAAACAATAGACTGGTTCCAAATAGGAAAAAGAATACATTAAGGCTGTATATTGTCACCCTGATATTTAACTTATATGCAGAGTACATCATGAGAAACACTGGGATGGAGGAAGCACATCCTGGAATCAAGATTGCCAGGAGAAATATCAATAACCTCAGATATGCAGATGACACCACCCTTATGGCAGAAAGTGAAGAAGAACTAAAGAGCCTCTTGATGAAAGTGAAAGAGGAGAGTAAAAAAGTTGGCTTAAAGCTCAACATTCAGAAAACTAAGATCATGGCATCCAGTCCCATCACTTCATGGCAAATAGATGGGGAAACAGTGGCTGACTTTGTTTTTTTGGACTCCAAAATCACTGCAGATGGTGATTGCAGGCATGAAATTAAAAGACGCTTACTCCTTGGGAGGAAAATTATGACCAACCTAGATAGCATATTAAAAAGCAGAGACATTGCTTTGTCAACAAAGGTTTGCCTAGTCAAGGCTATGGTTTTTCCAGTGGTCCTGTATGCATGTGAGAGTTGGACTATAAAGAAAGCTGAGTGACGAAGAATTGATGCTTTTGAACTGTGGTGTTGGAGAAGACTCTTGAGAGTCCCTTGGACTGCAAGGATATCCAACCAGTCCATCCTAAAGGAGATCAGACCTAGGTGTTCATTGGAAGGACTGATGTTGAAGCTGAAGCTCCAGTACTTTGGCCACCTGATGTGAAGAGCTGACTCATTTGAAAAGTCTCTGATGCTGGAAAACATTGAGGGCTAGAGGAGAAGGGAAGACAGAGGATGAGATGGTTGGATGGCATCACCGACTCAATGGATATGGGTTTGGGTAGACTCTGGAAGATGGTGATGGACAGGGACGCCTGGTGTGCTGCGGTTCATGGGGTCACAAAGAGTCAGACACGATTGAGTGACTGAACTGAATATCAACATGCTAGTTGACATACTCTCATGTAGTTTTGTAAGATGTTACCACTGAGGGTACCTGGGTAATAAGTGCACAGATCTCTGAATTATTTCTTAAAATTGCATGTGAACCTCTACCTCAAAAGTTGAATTTAAAAAATGAGTTTAAGTCTTTTCCTATCTTCTAATTATTTTACAATTTTTTGTCAATGGTATAGTAATGAAGATGTAAAGATATAGAAATGAAGACCAAAAAAGACAAAGGAATCAAATTACAATTTTATGGAGAGAAAAAGAAATTATTAATTTGTGGAATATTAGCTAATACTTCACAATAATAATTATCTGTGTTGTGAACCTGAATCCTCATATGGGATATTGCAAGAGAAATAGAATATGGCATTGTCTCCTCAGATCTTACATGGAACGAGGTGGTGGATTAGAAGCCTAAAATATTGTGGATTGAATACAAGCACAGATTTTACATACAGTTAACAAAGTAGCATTTCTCAATCTGAATATTATAGCTTTAAGTAGTGTTTCTTCTGCCATCAATGTGCAGGCTTATTAATGAGGTTTATTTTCTGATGAAGGCATATTTATTAACATCAAGATAGTGAATGCGGATAGTTTGTTAATTGGGGTGATTCTATAATGCAAAATGAACATCTCTTAATTTCCCTGCAAGGAAAAATAATTGAAAAATACAATCTAGAAACTAAAGCATAGGATTAAATGCTGAGGCCATGAGATTTTCTTTACTCTTTGCACCATCGTATAGGGATCTTGACACTGTAGATAACATGCCATTTGTGTATTGTTATTCATTAATTGATTTAACTTTATATTCATTTATTCAACTAACATTTACTGAGAACATAGCATGTGCATAAAATTATGCTCGCACTGAAAGAGAGCAGACAGGTAAACACCACAGGGCCTGCAGGTAGACTTCAAAGTAACATGCATCCAGAAGTGACAGCATAAATCAGAAAGTTTTAAACGCCCTAAGAGACAGGCCATGTAAGCAAAGAACAGTCAGTGTTCAGGGGAAGTGAGTGTTTCCAATCCAGGGAAACTGGTGAAGGCTTTATGGAGAAAATGCTGCCTGATAGAATCTTAAAGGAGGCTAGGTTCCAAAAGCCTGAGAAAGTGAAGGTTTAGAACAGGAGTCAAGGCCCTCTGGAGTTGCTAGGGAGGTCTGAGGCTGTCTAGGCTGATAAAAAAATGGCCTGGATTTTAACTCTGACAGCTGTCAGTCAAGCATGCCTGGATTTCCAGGGACAGGCCAGTTATTACTTTGCAAGGACATTTTCTTCAGCCATTCAGTACATTTCTGACTGGTAGCTATTTCCTTATCTATAAAATGAACTTTACAGAAATTAAGGACATACAAATATCTAAAGTACCTAAATAAATATATTTTAAAATATTTTTATTGACAGTGAAGACAGAATAAGACAAATGGTTGTCACAACGGTAGCAGTCAGAAAGGAAATCATTTACAAGCATGACTTCTGTGGGGGACTGGGATTTAAGGATGGCAGCAGTGAAGTTTTGGATTTCCTGGTGGGATCTAAAGAAAACGAGAAAAATAAATACTCATCCTCCTAGGGAAGTCTATAAGGAAGAGATCTTTACCCAAGTCAGTGAGGATACATCGGATGTAAATTTCTTTCAATTTGTGGCGCTTGTACCTGGTGACTCTCAGGCTGGTAAATTATTTGAGTGCATATATTGTTGTTGTTCAGTTGCTAAGTCATGTCCAACTCTTTGCGACCCCACAGACCGCAGCACACCAGGTTTCCCTGTCCTTCACTATCTCCCTGAGTTTACTCAAACTCATGTCCATTGAGTCGGTGATGCCATCCAACCATCTCACCCTCTGGCCCCCCTTCTCCTCCAGAAGAGATATATTGTCTACCATCCATTCTCCAAGGAGTTTGAGAGAGGTACTAGGATTTTTTCATGTGCATATTGGTTAATTTGGGATATCCTTTTTTTTAATTTTTTTAAACAATTTTCTTTACTTTATTGTGTTGGTTTTGCCATACATTGACATGAAACCGCCATGGGTACACATATGCTCCCCCTCCAGAACCCCCCCCACCTCCCTCCCAATTCCCTCCCCCTGGGTCATCTCGGTGCACCAGCCCTGAGCATCAATCCTGGGCTGGCAATTGATTTCACATATGATAATTAACATGTTTCAATGCCATTCTCCCATATCATCCCCCCCTTGCCCTCATCCACAGAGTTCATGAGACTGTTCTATACATCTGCGTTTCTTTTGCTGTCTCACATGCAGGGTTCTCGTTACCATCTTTCTAAATTCCATATATATGCGTTAGTATACTGTATTTTTGTTTTTCCTTCTGGCTTACTTCACTCTGGATAATAGGCTCCAGTTCCGTCCACCTGAGTAGAACTGATTCAAATGAATTTTTTTTTAATGCTGAGTAATATTCCATTGTGTATATGTACCACAGCTTTCTTATCCATTCGTCAGTTGATGGGCATCTAGGTTGCTTCCATGTCCTGGCTATTGTAAACAATGCGGCGATGAACATTGGGGTACATGTGTCTCTTTCAATTCTGGTTTCCTCGGTGTGTATGCCCTGCAGTGGGATTGCTGGGTCATATGGAAGTTCTATTTGCAGTTTTTGAAGGAATCTCCACACTGTTTTCCATAGTGGCTGTACTAGTTTGCATTCCCACCAACAGTGTAAGAGGGTTCCCTTTTCTCCACATCCTCTCCAGCATTTATTGCTTGTAGACTTTTGGATGGCAGCCATTCTGACTGGTGTAAAGTGATATCTCATTGTGGTTTTGATTGGCATTTCTCTTTTTGATGCTTATGCCTGTGTGCTCAGTCACTAAGTTGTGTCAGACTTTTTGTGACCCCATAGACGCCAACCTGCCAGGCTCCTCTGTCCATAGGATTGTCCAGGCAGGCATACTGGAGTGGCTTGCCATGCCCTCCTCCAAGGGGTCTCCCCTACCCAGGGATCAAACCCAAGTGTCTTGTGTCTCCTGTATTTGCAGGTGGATTCTTTACCACTGCACCACCTGGGAAGCATCTGTACATTTTCATATTAGATGGTTAGTAAAGTCTTAATGTCAGGCAGTATCTGCTCTCAAATTTTTCTCTTTCTCCATTCCCTAGAATCTGGACACCCTGACACCCTGGGAGTGTGTGTGTATGTGTGTTAGGGTCAGGAGGAAAGAATGCATACACAAGGAAGATGACCATGTCACATATGAGCTATTAGAAAACTGAAAACTGATCTTAAATTTCTTTTAAACCCCAAGAACCACTTAAACCAGGAAATTTTTTTTCATTCTAGTAAAAAATAGCTAAATCAAATTTAACAAGCCCTATGATTTTAAAACTGTGTCCAATGTGACTTGTTGATTAAATCCCAAATAAAATTATCAGCTTCTTCAAACAATTTTTTAAAACTCATGTTTTGACTTGGAAATGATAATAGTTGGCCTTTGTGATGCCCCACCTCTAATTTGACTCATTGCTAACATAATAAAAACAACACATATGAAAGGTCCTTAAACATTAGTACAAAGGCCTTTCCTATTCCTCCTATTTTCTAATTCCATAGAGATATTGTGAATTAATACAACAGACCGGTTTGAATCAGCACTTTTCAAAAAAAGAAACATTTTCTGAGCAACAAAGAGTGTTTTTAATTTAGCCTGATGAGCTGAATTTCAAACATCCATGTAGATAGGAGGTTTAAGAGTAATTTGCTTACACACACACACACACACACAAACCTATGCCTTTGATGATCACAAAGCAAACTACTATAATCACAAGATTGCAGTCCTGAACTTCTTGGGAGACAAGACATCTAAGAACCCACAACTTCACAGAGTTTAATTACTGCATTGCCCCATGGAGCTTACCCTCAACTCTGATGAGTAGATTTCATGTTAGCCTTATAAACAAAGTGTCTAAACTATTACTGCTGAGAATTTTAAAATTGCAAAATGTTTTCTTATGGAATCAGTCCCAAAATGAAGAATTCCCCCCTCAAAAAAAATGAAACAAAAAAACACTTTATGAACTGACGTGGTAATGTCAAATGCCAAACACCATGCAAAAATATCCAGTATGAATTTTCTTTCCCATATGAAGGTCTACTTCACTCACCTGAATAAACTGGCTTCCAATATACATTACATCATCAGTATGAGATCAGAATTTTCTTCTTTAGATATGCTTAATGTAGAAACACGTGGAGCCTGTGTTTCTTTGAATAACTGTAGTTACAATGATTTTAAACAATGTATGGCCATTTGAGTATTATTGAGTAGAAAAGTTTTAAAGCATTGATTCTAAGCTGTGAATTGTTCCACATCAGAAAAATCACTCCACACCAAGATGCCTCGTAATTGCTCTCGGAAACCAAACTGGTAACTCTTCATCCAGACACTTAGGCTTTCTCTTGAAATCTGTGATTATCTTGGGGTCCAAAGAGGAACTGAAAGGTAGTTAAAAACAATAATAAAGGCAACACAGGAGACCTAAGAATCCAAGGAAACTGACTGTTCTCTATCTGTATCTTTTACAAGTGTTAACAGATTGGAATTGTGGATTTGTAGTTTTTGGCAAGCGAGCTTATTTTGTACTGACAGAAATATTTGGCTTTGCAAAATGTGTTTGGGTCAGGTAGAGGCATAACCCAGGCCGTCCATCATCGGGGTAATGTCGGGACTAGGAGAGTTTGGTAGGTCAAGGAGAACAGGAATTCCCCCAGGATTTGTAGTGAAGAGCAGTCCATGGATGAGCAGGTTTCTGGGGTGGTGCCCAAAGCAACTGCAGGCCATCATCTCCTTACCTAATTCCAGACATATATTTGCAAATTGCAGAGTGACTCAGACCTTCTCAACTGAGTTCCGTTCCACAGTCACCTTGCAAAGTGGGAAGAGGTCTGCTGCAGGTCTGGGCTGGCCTTGAACATTAAGATACACCCTAAGCGGGTGGGCAGTTCTAACCTGTGCTGTGCTGGGCGGTCCCACAAGATGGGAGAGTGTGTCTCCCACAGTGGTCAGGTCACACCAGCAGTGGTCATTCTGTTCTGATGTACAGGACCGTGCAGGGCAACAGGTCTGGCCATGTGGTGGTTGTGAGTCAGTAGGTAAGCAGAGATGGCAGTACGTCATTATTCCTGTTGTGAACAAGCACAGATTTTCCACTGTGGATTGATTGTACTCAGTATAAGCATCTAAGTCCCCAAGCTACTCTCTGAGTCTGCCACCCATCACTCATTAGATTAAGACTGTCTGTGTACATAGGCAAAAATCCTCCTCTGGAGAAGGTGGTCAGGCCAGATACCTAGTTTTAGGAAGACTAAACAACTGTATCAAGTGATACTGCAGTGTTGCTAGGACTGAACAAGGGCGAACAGATAAAAATGCGACCCTCGTATGAACTCGACCTAGAGCACTTGATTCTAAGTCCTCTGTCCCTGCACTGACTTTCATTCAAACTACACAGCCTGGAAGGTTGGCAAGCAGCTGATGCATCTGTGCTGTAAAAGACAATAGTGAGGGTCGAATGCAACGTTATCTAAAATATCTCCTTCTCCTGGACCTTCACACTTTTCTTACACTTAAAGCTTGCTCGGCCTTTCATGTATACCCTGGTACTTTGGGGAATAAACTCCTGATGTCATTTTCCAGACATTTTGGATCGTAGTAAAATCCTTTCACCAGATCCTTTAACTGTTTCAAAGGCATTTGTTTTTGAACTACCTAGTTTCTTATGCAGTGTGGAAGCTTTGTATAATATTTTCATAGTTAATGAATTTAAACTCTTCTTCATGGTGACCTATGCCTACCCTGGGGAGAATAAGGATTCTCAACTATTTCTCTGAGAGTCAGATCCTTTTTTGTGTGTTTTTAGGCTGGGTATTGAAGGGGGGCTGTTCCTATTAATAGATGAAAGATGAATTTAATAGAGCGACTATTTAAAGATAAGCTCTTGCAACACACACATAAAGCTGGCGCTTGAGTTCCTGGTTTTGGAGCGTCTGGGATCAGGAGGAATGCTAGAGCCCCAGCTGCTTCTTATTTGGCGCTCCATGAAAACCTCCCCCCACCAAAATGCCTGCTTTTTAGGTGTCACATGGTTCTTACAGCTAAATCAGCCTTTCTCTAACTTGGCTATTTTACATGCAAAATATTTTAAGTCAGATACACATTAACTCAGAGTACCTTAATTTCAATCTTTCAAGCTAAAACAATAAAAGACTTGTTTTCTTTTATTGAAATAGGGAGAGGCTCCCTGTAGGGCCAATGGGGTCAGAGGATTTCCTTTCCTCCACTGTTAAGTGATTTTTCCTTCTGATTATCTTATGTTTTCAGGGTCTTGTTCAGTCACTAAGTCCGACTCTTTGTGACCCTGTGAACTGCAGCACACCAGGCTTCTCTGTAGATCACTATCTCCCTGAGTTCACTCAAACTCATGTCCATTGAATCAGTGATGCCATCTTACCATCTCATCTTCTGTCACCCCTTTATCTTCTTGCCCTCATCTTTCCCAGCATCGGGGTCTTTTCCAATGAGTCAGTTCTTCACATCACGTAGCCAGAGTATTGGTGCTTCTGCTTCAGCATCAGTCCTTCCAATGAATATTTAGTACTGATTTCCTTTAGGATTGACAGGTTTGATCTCCTTGCAGTCCAAGGGACTCTCAAGAGTCTTCTCCAGCATGACAGTTTGAAAGCATCAGTTCTTCAGGGTTCAGATGTCCTTAAGGTCCAACTCTCACATCCATAAGTGACTACTGGAAAAACCATAACTTTGACTATACAGACCTTTGTTGGCCAAGTGATGTCTCTGCTTTTTGATACACTGCCTACATTTGTCATAGCTATTCTTCCAAGGAGCAAGCATCTTTTAATTTTGTGGCTGCAGTCACCATCTGCCAAGAAAATGAAATCTGACACTGTTCCCACAATGTCCCCATCTATTTGCCACGAAGTGATAGGACCAGATGCCATGGTCTTAGTTTTTTGAATGTTGAGTTTAAGCTTTTTCACTCTCCTCTTTCACCTTCATCAAGAGGCTCTTTAGTTCCTCTTTGCTTTTTGCCATTAAAGTGGTATCATCTGCATATCTGAGGTTGTTGATATTTCTCCTGGCAATCTTGATTCCAGCTTGTAATACATCCAGCTCGGCATTTTACATGATGCATTCTGCATGTTAGTTAAGTAAGCAGGGTGAAAATATACAGCCTTGATGTTCTCCTTTCCCAATTTGGAACCAGTCTGTTGTTCCATGTCTGGTTCTAACTGTTGTTTCTAGACCTGCATACAGGTTTCTCTGAGGCAGGTCGGGTGGTCTGGTATTCCCAACACTTTAAGAATATTCCTCAGTTTGTTGTGATCCACAGTCAAAGACTTTAGCATAGTCAGTGAAACAGAAGTAGATGTTTCCCCCCCCCCCGCTTTTTCTATGATCCAGCTTATGTTGGCAATTTGATCTTTGTTTCCTCTTCCTTTTCTAAATCCAGCTTGTACATTGGTCTGTGTACTGCTGAAGCGAAGCTTGAAGGATATTGAGCATAATCTTGCTGGCATGTGAGATGAGTACAATTGTATGGTAATTTAAACATTCTTTGACATTGCCTTTCTTTGGAACTAGAATGAAAACTAATCTTTTCCAGTCCTGTGGACATCGCTGAGTTTTCCAAATTTGCTGGCAAAATGAGTGTAGCATTTTAATAGCATCATCTCTTAAGATTTGAAATAGCTCAGCTAGAATTCCATCACCTCCACTAGCTTTGTTTGTAGTAAGGCCCACTTCACTTCACATTCCAGGATGTCTGGCTCTAGGTGAGTGATCACATCATCACAGTTATCTGGGTCATTAAGAGGTGTTTTGTACAATTCTTCTGTGTATTCCTGCCACCTTTTCTTAGCTTCTTCTGCTTCTGTTAAGTCCTTACCATTTCTGTCGTTTAATGTGCCTGTCTTTGTAGGAAATTCTCCCTTGGTATCTCCAGTTTTCTTAAAGAAATCTCTAGTCTTTCCCACTCTATTGTTTTCCTCTTTTTCTTTGCATTGGTCACCTAAGAAGGCTTTCTTACCTATCCTTGTTATTCTCTGGAACTCTGCATTCAGTTGGTATATCTCCCTCTTTCTCCTTTGCCTTTCACTTCTCTTCCTATCTCAGCTATTTGTAAGGCCTCCTCAGACAACCACTTTGCTTTCTCACATTTCTTTTTCTTGGGGATGGTTTTGTTCATCACCACCTGTACAATATTATGAACCTCCGTCTGTAGTTCTTCAAGCCCTCTATCTACCAGATCTAGTCCCTTGAATCTATTCATCACTTCCACTGTATAATCATAAGGGATTTGATCTAGGTCATACCTGAATGGCCTAGTGGTTTTCCCTATTTTCTTAAATTTGAGACTGAATTTTGCAGTAAGGAGCTGATGATCTAGGTAAGAGTCTAGGCAGTTTCATATGTAAGAAACAAAAACTATACTTTTGGAAAAATTATGTTAGAAAGAAAGAAACAAACATTACATACCTCTTCAACCCTTTTCTGAGTGTAAATATTTAACTCAAATTTATTACATACATATTTGAACCAACTCTTGGGCTTTAGAAGTATGCCAAGATAAACAACAGGGAAGAACATGGCTTCCCAGGAGGTGCTATGGTAAAGAACCTGCCTGCCAATGCAGGTGACATAAGAGACATAGGTTCGATCCCTGGACTGGGAAGATCCCCTGGAGAAGGAAATGGCAACCCACTCCAGTAGTCTTGCTTGGAGAATCTCATGGAAAGAGGAGCCTGGTGTTGCAAAGACTGAAGTGACTTAGCGTGCACGCAATCACAGCACAGGTGGGGAATCCTTTTAGATGATGTAGTGGGAGGGGAGAGGCTCAATTTTCATAGCCAAACAGGCTCAGGTCATTCAGGTATTTTCTAGAAAAAAAAATTCTTGAAAAGAATTCTGCCTTCTTTGTACGCCTTCACCTTCAGATGCTAAAATAACTGATATTTTTATTGTCTTTACAGATGGTTTGAGGAGAAAGGAGGGAAGGATGAGTTGAGACCTTAAGGATGATTTCAGACTGTGGCAAAGCCCCAAACTGAAAGCCAAAAATCCCTGAATTCATCTCCTATTTGCTACTTCACTATATATTCACCCTCTGCCAGACTAGAGCAAGGGGGGGGGGTGCTGTTAGATGGTTGTATAGAAATAAATTTTTCTTATCTATCCGATGTCAGTCAGTTGTTTACTCCATTGATTTGAAAATCTCTCTCCTGCCCTAGGTCTTCCTTACATTGCCAATTAGCTTCTTTCTAATGTCCTGTCACCATTAAGATCCCCTGATTAGGGATTTATAACTGCAATCTCATTTTACTATATATATATATATATATATATATATATAAAGTTTTCCCCTACCATGTAATTCTTCTCTCTTGAGCATGAGTGAGTGAACAGTAAGTAAATGTTCCTTTTATAACTGATTTATAAACACTTAATGCAATTCAAATCAAAGCCTTCAATTTTCCTTTATCCTTCACATAGCTTCTTCATTAAATATGAAATTAACTAAGATGATATTTATAAATTTTCTTTATGTTGTGCTAAAGTTCAAGTAAATTGAACAAAGGGCATCATCTATGGAAAAATTAGAAAAGTACTGTATTTAGATATAACTATGTCCAAAATGCTTAAGTGGTCAGGAAGACTTACTCCTGGTAAAACAATATTGTTGTCTATTCCAAACTGCCTTATTAAAGAACACAGTGAAACTAGAAGGGTTAACCAAAGACTAATCACTGAATTTAGGGAAATATTCAGAGGAAACATTACAGTCTGTGAAATAATATTTTACTTAAAGAAATACATAAAAATAGTCTACTATCTTTATAAGAACCTTAGAGTAATTTCTCTTCCCTATGATCTTAATAAAAAGCCAGTTATCTCACATACTGCATTTTCAGTTGTTTCTTAGAAAATGAGATTGAAATACTGCATATAATCTATGCTCTTCAAAGAAAAAGCAATTATATGAAATAGGAATTTGAAGGTATCAGAAAAGATGAGCCCAAACTGAAAAGAGACAGAAGTAATAATTGAATGTTTTATTCAGTTGGAACAGTGCTGTCTTCTTTATCCCAGTTTGACCCCACCTGTGTTTCTTCTGAGTTCCCTCACTGAACATAACATGGCAGGCATTTCGGTGAGGCTCTGTAGAAGCAGTGAGCACCCCTAGTCATGGAGATGTCCTCTAAAAGCCTGGGCAGATGAGCCAGAGAGGAGGAGAGAGGGAAGTCTCAGAAAAGTGAGCAGTGATATCTATTTTTTTCAAACAAGATCTTTCACTGCTTCTCTTGTAGAATGTCAAAAAGCTGCCTTATGTTGAAGAATGTTCCCTGGCAGAGCCTTCTTCCCCTGCTGTGGGGAGGAGACCAAAGGACTGCTAAGTTATAATTGCTGCTGTGTCAGGACAGCCCATCAAGTTTTCTGTCAGAACGGCAGAAGGCATGAGGCCAGGCTAAGTTCTTGTGGTAGGGGGCTGCCTCTTCATGTGCTCTGAGGCATTTCTAAATCACCTCTGTCATTGAAAATCTCCCCTAAGAAAGTGCCTTAAAGCCCCACCATTATATTCATTCCTTTTGCATAAAGATTCCCAACAAGATTCAGGAGGAACCTCTTGGCTGCACTTATTTCCCAAGAGATGTACCCACAAGTGACCTTCAGTTACATGGGTTTATTGGCTTCACTCCCTTGCAGTAGGAAATGGCAACCCACCCATTCCAGTATTCTTGCCTGGGAAATCCCAGGGGCAGAGGAGCCTGGTAGGCTAGAGTTCATTGGGTCACAAAAAGTTGGGCACAACTGAGGGCATGGTACATGGCACATAGGCTTCACTCCAGATCCTACTAGGATCCAGAGTGAGGGGGATACAAGACAAGTGTATCTTGGTGGCAAGTGTTGAGTGGGGACAGAAAAGTCTGAGATGTGATACACAGCCCAGATCTAAGAATTAAGTCTGGTCCCAGGAAGTCCAGCCCCTAAAGACAGTAGATTTCTATTTTGAGAAATGGAGAGGAGTTGAAAAGTTAAGTGAGGTGGTTGGTACCCAACATAAACTTGACCTACCCCACAATTTTTCAGGCAAGTCCTGGCCTTGAGTAAGGAAAGGACCCTGTTAGGATGTCAACCAATTATGACTCATTGGTAATTGCCAAACAGTAGAGCAAAAGCCCTTCCAGGAGTTGGGTTGCCTTGGGCCTCAGACACTTCCCTGCATTTCATTGTTGAACCAGGAATCTGCCATCAGGAACTTCTCATCCTTGTCAGTAGAGAGGCAGGGCTTGCTGTTTTAACTGGCCGTTGTTTTCTGACATGTAATCTGCTGCAGTCAGAGATTTCCTTAAAAATCGCCTCATGTTATTGGGTTGGCCATGATGTTCATTCAGGATTTTCCATAACGTGTTATGAAAAACCCAAGTGAACTTTTTGTCCAATCCAATATTTTCTTGCTTTCAACAACTGTATTAAAGAAACAATGAAACAGAAGGGAGAGTGGGGTCACAGGCACGCACCTGTGCTCCCTGCTCTGCTCAGGTTATCTGAGAGCCAGTGCTCATCACAGCACCCAGGACGCTTTACTGCCCTGCTTTCAGACACAGGAAGGTCAGTGTAAAGAAAGTTAAGCCAGGTGATAAACCCCCACAAGAAGGGGTCATTTTTTCATGTTCCCTTGCCTGGAGAAGGTAGAGGAAAATACTACAGGTAATTGGGTCAGGGTTCAGTAACCCAAAGTGTGATAAACACCACCCCTTCCCACTGCCAAGAAAAGCAGGGGTGGGGGCTAATACCCTCTGAATGTTTGGTAATGATACACAAGCAAAAAGAAAAGACTGAACTATTTTTTAAAAACTCTTGAACTATTTTTAAAACCTCTCGAAGTTTCCTTGGAAAAAAATTCAAAGCAGAAAGTAAAATAAATGAGTCCTGTCCACTGGGCTGATTAAAGAGTAGCAATTATATTGTCAGTCCTGCCAGGAATCAAATACCCCCACAGAATTCCGAATTAGAGGTGCTTATAAGGCTCTTGATCTAGACAAATGGACCACAGATATCTGCCTCGAGGTGAAGAGCTGTTTTACTAACTGTCTTGTGTGATACCAGACAGAGGCTGACAGTGAAAATGGCAGAGATGGTAGGTGAAGAGGTCAGTCATCTGCAAGACCTGTCGGCCTGCAGTGTGATTTGAATGCTACACACAACACGAGGAAAGGCAACTTGCGCACGTGTGATTGTGGGTGTAGACTTCACTGTCTGGGGTCACCTCATTTATGTCGATGTTTCTTCCGATGTCACCCTTTAAATTGTGCCTCCCTATTGTGCTGCCTATTTCATCAGATCCAGTATGTGTGTGCACAAAGTTGTATACAAGATGGAGACTTTAATCGGTTAGTGTTCTGATCATTAGTTCACAGTCTGTGATTAGGGAACAGTTACAACAATAATACAAATGAGAACAATTTTGAAAAAGGGAAGAGTATAAAAATACATTGAGGGCATTTGTGATAGCACTAGATCTAACAGCAAAAGCAATGGAAAAAAAAGAAACTAGAGACAAACTGAATATTTGTCAATGATTAAAATATTGTGTGTGTTATCACTCAGTCGTGTCTGACTCTTAGTGACCCCATAGACTGTAGCCCACCAGGCTCCCCTGTGTATGCAATTCTCCAGGCAAGAATACTGGAGTGGGTTGCCATTTCCTTCTTTAGGGGATCTTCCCAACCCAGGGATTGAGCCCTGGTCTCCTGCCTTGCGGGCAGACTCTACCAATTGAGCCACTAGGAAAGCCTTTTAATTGAAATATTAGTCATCAGCTAAATAAAATGATATGAACCTTATGTTTTTGCATGACAAGATGTCCATAAAATGTTTTTGTTTAAAAAGGAATTAATTTGGGAACAAGATGCATACTTTGATTCCATTTTTGTTTAAAAGCCAAAGAAATATTTTTTGAAGGTAAGGAAGAGGTTCTGGGAAAGTACATTTAAAGATAAACTTGAAGGATAGATTTAAAATGCAAGATTTGGATTTTTACAATTATTTTTACTAATGATTTTTTTATAATGATTTACTTGACCAATGATTTTTAAAATGAGTAAATGTATTGCTTTATTAATTTTAAAAGCCATCTTTTTTTTGTTTAAAAAATAGGGAAATAGTGAAATACAAAAAAACAATAGAGCTGAGAGGTATGATTTTAAAAATTTCACTTTTGCATGCAGACTACCTCCTATGCCAGAAATGGTTACTTTTATTGCAATTATTTAGTTTGTGCTCAGTTCTAGAGGGTGAGTTAAGATTGACAGAATTTCCTTGTGTATAATTATGTGTGTGTAATTTCTGCTAATACATTTGAGAGAAAAGAGGAGAAATTACCTAATCATTTCCATTTTCCTTTCTTTGTTTCATTTTTGGAGGCCATTATTATGCTTTCTTTTTTCTTTCCTTTCTCTCTCTCTTTTTTTTTTTTGGACAAAGTTTTTATTTGCACTCAAACATACTGTATTAGTTAGAATCTTTTGATTGTAACAGACAGAAACCCAGCTCAAACTAGCTTACGCTGAAAAGAAAAGCTTAATGGGAATGTTGTGATCATATAAGTAAAACATCTGGGGGCTTAAATTTTTTCATCAAGATTTCTCTCCTTTTACATCTCTTAGTACTACTTTTCTCTATACTTTCTTCATTCCCAGTCAGGCCCTCTTCTCAGAGTAGCAAAGATGGCAGCCACAACTGCCCAAGCCTTACCTCACTCTCAGCACTAACAGCCCCAAGAGAACAACAAGGAAGGCTTCTTTTTCAATAGCCGCAACCAATCCTCCGAAACCTATGGCCAAAAGAATGAGACTTTCTGATTGGCTCGTCTTGGTCATGTGCCCATCGCTATGGCCAGGGAGGCAGGTCAAGTGATAAACACATCTATCAGCTGAGGAAGGGAGTGTTCCCAGAAGAAAAGATAATAGCTGTTACAAAAAGGGAGAGAGTCTGCCAAGTAGGCAAAAACAACAGATACACACTAAACATGGGATTTAAACTGTGTCGTTCTCCATAAGAAAAAGTAAAAGAGCCTCCCTCATCTTTTTGGTTTTCCTAAATTCTTGAAAATTTTTCCGCCTTAAGTTTCTACAAGTTCTGTGAAAAATCTCTCTCTGAATTGGGAGACAAGATTGCCTGTGTTTTTCTTCCCCTGTGTATCCTGTTATGATCAAAAGGTTCATGCTTTGGTTTACCCAACTGTCCTGTCATTTGCCTTCCAATGGTTTATCTCGAAAGGAAGCTGGTAAAATGAAAGATTTTGATTTTTAAAATATTTTATTCGAGTGAGGATGGGGGGAAAAAAACACTGTTTCAAATGGGGTTTTTAAAAGCCTTGAGTTGGCGAGTTGTTGCATAAAAATAACTTATGTTCTTTTCCCTGAGCCAGCAGTCCTTTAAAAAAAGCAGGTGTTCCGGATACTGGAGATGACAAACAGCTTTATAACTAACACAAGGAAGAGCAGAGAACAGGGAGCTTTTCTGCCAAGTGTTAAAGCCAAGGGCAAAATATTCCAAAATGGACTTTTCTGTAACCATTTCAAAACAGAGGAAGCCAGAGGATTAGTAAAACAGTAAGTGTACAGTCTGGTCACTTTGAAGCCTGACATATTAGTCAGTTTGCTAAGGGAGTACATTTATGCAGATCTTTTCAAGGGAAAAGATTTTCCCTTCAGCCAAGTATGAAGACACAATAGTTTTTTTCTGTATCTTCAGTCATGCTAAGCATCATCAACTTCTGTTGCATAATCTGCATGGAGTGGGGCTATTATCAAGAAGTTTGTAGAATACTTATTAGCTTAGAATACCTTAGCTTATTGATTGTGAAAGGCTTCTTTCTGCTTGTTTAGTTGCTGTTTTAGAGGAAAGAAAGGAAGGTTCAATATAATTTTGGGGAATTATTCATGCTCCCTTTTTAAAAACAATCTAAAGCAATCTAAAGGACAGTATATTCTGCAGCCCCTCAGTCACTTGGCACGAGGATAATATAGTGTTTTGTTTTATTTTTTTATGCTCCTGGTTTCCTTCTTTGGGAACATCTACAGAGCACATCAATAAATACTGTCTAGCACTTATTGATGAGTTTTTCTACCAAACATTAATTTTTCCAATGCTGTGTAACTGTCACGTCCATCTCTTACCTCCCACCCAAACCTGAAACTGGCTAGCCACCCTCTGAGGACACTGCCATCCATTTTGATGGAACGACTTAGGATGGATGCTGGGGAGGAGGTATGATGGGGTGATTTTTCATATTCCCTAGGACCGAGCTGTCCAATAGAAATATATTGCAAGAGAAATACTCAATTTTAAGTTATGAAGTAGCTGGGTTAAAAAAAAGATTACAGGTGAAATTCATTTCCAACATATTATTTAACCCAATATTCCAACAGTGCACAATTATTAATGGATATTCTACGTTCTTTTCTCTGCACTAAGACTTTGAGATCCAGTGTGCTTATTACATTCACAGCACATGTCAGTCGGGACTAGCCATGGTTCAAGAGCTCAATAGCAACCTCTGACTAGTTGCTACTGTATGGAGTAGTGTAGCCCCGGAAGGACCCTATAGGTTATACTTAGAGCATATGCTGTGGACCTGTTATGCTTTCATATAATATTACATAGTTCTGAGTAGTCCAGGATACTGTGAGCAATAGAATTTCTTCCCCCCACCCAAATCCTCATTTCCTCAATTCTGTACCAAGATTCCATGTTCTTTCCCCCTGGTCAATGTAGCTACTAAAAGCCATTGCCAAGGTCATGACCGTCCTAGAAAATGTGGAAAGTTAGAGTTCAGGAGAAGCATTTCATATTTATAGGTCACAATTCTTAAGTTAAATTCCATATAAGAAAACACAGTGTTTAAAATGCATCTACCTGATTATTTATGATTCTCATAGATTTTTTTTTTCAACACCCTCATGGTTTTCTGCTGACTTGCTTTTAAATGTTTTGTGTTCTAGTTTCAATTCTCCAGTATTTTGGAACAATTCATCTCTTTTCTGTTATAGCTAGCCATACATTTCCACTAGCACAGCTTGACCCTCACACCAGGGAGTATGCTGTAGGTTTGACTTTCTTTGAAGGCTTGCTCTCTAGGAATTAGCACAATGCAGTTATATTGTTCTCACAGATGCTTTATAAGCACTTTAGTAAGTCAACATTTCCACTTGTGTTTCCCAAATATATGGTTAATGGTGGTATTGGTGATAGGTTTAGCTTTTGTATCTGTGTGTACCAAGCCAAGCAGTAGATGACATAGATGTGTGTGTGTGTGTGTGTGTGTGTGTGTGTGTGTGTGTGTGTGTGTGTGTGTGTGTCTGCATGCGCGCGCTCAGTCATGTCCAACTCTTTACAACTCCAGGGACTGTAGCCTGCCAGGCTCCTTTGTCCATAGAATTTTCTAGACAAGAATACTGAAGTAGGTTGCCATTTTCTCCTCCAGGGAGTCTTCCCGACCCAAGGATCTAATCCATGTCTCTTGCATCTTCTGCATTGACAGGTGGGTTCTTTACCACTGAGCCATCTTGGAAGCCCCAATAGCCCTCCTTAAATCACTTAGTTATTTGAGAATAACTCTGAACTCTGGTTTGTGCATGGTAAGTGGGTTGATACTGAGCAGTCTGAGCTGGTTCTTCTACCTGGAACTCTTCTCTCACTGTTGGTATAGTTGTCCTCTTGTTCTTTCTTCAAATTTCAGAGGGCTTCCCTGACCACCCAATATTATATTATATCCTCTTTGTTTTTGTTTTCCCCCCACAATGTTCTGTTTTTGCTTTCACAGGTCTTGGCAACACTGAAACATGCTTGTTTATTGACTACCTATAAGATCAGTCTAGTGTGTCTTTTCTGTCTAGTATCCTAGACAATTAACACAGTGCCTAGTGCACAGCAAATGCTCAATATTTGCATAAATGTGTAACCAAGTACCTTGCATTTTTCCAAGGACTGTATTTTTCCATTTATATCACTATAACGATAAGCATCTCAAAATCGTATTGATAGCCCTCAAGTTAAATGTGGACGATACTCCTCTCACTAAAAACGTTTCATTGTTAAAAGTATTTCCTCTTCATCTATTTCTAAATTGTTAGTCAAATCACCATTGGAGGTCTCATTTGAATGTTAAATGCTGTTTACAAACCAAAGTTAAATGTGAAATTGGAGGCTGAAAGTTTTTTATTTTTTTATTAAGCTTTTTTTAAAAAATTTTCTTTACTTTATTGTGTTGGTTTTGCCATACATTGACATGAAACCACCATGGGTATACATATGCTCTGCCTCCAGAACCCCCCTCCCCCTGAGACATCTCGGTGCACCAGCCCTGAGCATCAACCCTAGGCTGGCAATTGATTTCACATATGGTAATTAACATGTTTCAATGCCATTCTCCCTTATCATCCCACCCTTGCCCTCTTCCACAGAGTCCATGAGTCTATTCTATACATCTGCGTTTCTTTTGCTGTCTCTCATGCAGGGTTCTCGTTACCATCTTTCTAAATTCCATATATATGTGTTAGTATACTGTATTGTTGTTTTTCCTTCTGGCTTACTTCACTCTGGATAATAGGCTCCAGTTCTGTCCACCTGAGTAGAACTGACTCAAATGAATTTTTTTTTTAATGCTGAGTAATATTCCATTGTGTGTATGTACCACAGCTAGAACCAATGGCAATATTGAAACATGAAATGAAAGGTTTTCTCAATGTCACATGATCTAAATGATTATAATAAAAGTAAATTTGTGGACAACTATACACATACTGTATAGCAATACAGAATGTACTATTATTGTAGTTTAAGAAAATAAGAATTCTAGTGCTGTTTAATGCCATGACGCAAGTAGAGAAATATGGATATTTCCATCCAACAAAGCAGCAGTCAGCTCTGGGGTCCATTTTTTTCCAGTGAATTCACCCAGGTGCCATAGGTTTTCTAGGGTTCATTTATTTAACAAATACTTATTTAAACTTTTAATGTGTTCACTTTTAAGTCTTCTTAGAATATTAGCTTATTTAATGCTGATAACAATCTTTTGAGTTGGTACTACTAACTTCTTATTTCATATTTGTGAAAAGTAAGGCCTGGACAACATGAAGTGACTTTGAAGGTGGTAAGAAGGGAAGCTGGGCTTTAATCCCAAGAAGTCTAACTCCCAGATCAGGGTGCTTAACCTTTATACTGAGGGTTACTTTGGACTTTGAGTTTAAAAGCATTCAGTCTATCAAAAATTACATCTTTCTTTATTCTTCCCACAAACCACCTTTAAAACATTTCCCATGATTTACAAGGACCATTTTTCATCAGCCATCAGCTTTTCTCATCCTGTCCAATATGTATTTAGCTTTTCTTTTCTTGATTTCTTCTAAAGAGGACCATATGTCCCCAGGATGAGGCATTGGAAACTGGAAGCTATAAATTTATAGAAGAAAGTAAAACTCGTAAGATAGTCATATCTAGGAAGACTGAATATCTTACTTCATTTTCATAACTGGTCTTTCTGCACCAAAACTGTTTGGAAATAGGATTTATTCTGGTTTGGAACAGTGGGGATTACACTGACAGCTTTCTTCTGTACTTAGATGTAACCAATTCTAATGTCTTTGCATGACTTATCCAAGGGGAAAAACTTTGTTCTATTAATCCCTAGAAGCTGATTAAAGATCAAGTCAGAGACCAGTCTATTATAGTTTTAATCCTCATAAAATCTAAATCACTTTACTCCATTTCATAGCCATGGACATCATCTGTAGAGCTATCCAGTTATCTGCAAATCTGTGTTTCTGGTGCTGAGGTAGAATAGGTGAGAAAAAAAGGTGAATTACTCACAAAGACAACAAAAACTCTGGATCCAAGCACATACATATCATAGCAATACTCAAAATACAGATTGCTGCTGCTAAGTTGCTTCGGTCATGTCTGACTCTGTACTACCCCAGGGACTGTAGCCCACCAGGCTCCTCTGTCCGTGGGATTTTCCAGGCAAGAGTACTGGAGTGGGGTGCCACTGCCTTCTCCAAAAATACAGATTATGTGTATGCTAAGTTGCATCAGTCATGTCTGACTTTTTGTGACCCTATGAATTGTACTCCCTCCATTCCAGACTCTTCTGCCAATGGGATTCTCCAGGCCAGAATACTGGTGTGGATTGCCATGTCCTCCTCCAAGGGTATCTGTCCAACCCAGGGATTGAACCAGAGTCTCTTGGTCCCCTGCATTGACAGGCAGGTTCTTTACCACTAGTGCTACCTGGGAAGCCCACAGATTATTTGCTGTAGTAAAATATTGAAAATGTAAAAGGGAGACATCAGAAGAGATCTGACATCAATTTACGCCAGTGACTGGAGTAGCTATTAAGCTATTAATGAAGATGGGAGAGAGATTAGAATTTAAAAGGGGGAAAGGATGATTTTAAAGACAAAAAACAGACAAATAGGAATGATTTTATTCAGGCTCTTGAAATAGGAAGAACATCCCAATCCTGAGTACGAGTGTTTCTGATGGGTGATGTTGCATTGGAACTTTGTATGGAAGGACAGACATGTTATGAGATGATTTACATTTGGGATCGTTGTAATCAGAGGAAGTCTAGGTCAGTTAGCTGAACAGGAAACGTTTTCCTCTGTGTCTAGCAAGTTTCAGAGGGACCCACAGTCGTAATCTCAGCTATTCATTCATGAGACAAAGAATGGGAAGTTGGAGGGTCTGGGTCTGGTCTTGTCAGCAAGGGAAAAATCTGTGTCTGGGCTTGTCCTGGGTAAACGAGTCATGTGCAAATCTTATGAAGTCATGAGAAAGAGTGGACCATGGGTTTTATCAAAGTCACAGGGAGGAGGCTTTTTGTGGTAAGCCATTGCCCAGAACATAATAAGGTGGGTGCACTTCTCAATGATTGCTAATTTGTGGGAGCACAGGGCTTAGGCAGTTTCACCATCATCAATGGCAAACGGATTCAGAGCAGAGGCATCAGTGGATACATAGTGAGATGTGGGTGTGCATTAGTCTCTTGGTTGTGTCCAACTCTTTGCACCCCAAGGACTATAGTCTTCTAGATTCTTCTCTCCATAGAATTCTCCAGGCAAGAATATTGGAGTGGGTTGCCATTTCCTTCTCCAAGGGATCTTCCCAACTCAGGGATCAAACCTGGGTCTCTTGCATTGTAGGCAGATGCTTTATCATCTGAGCTATCAGGTAAACCCCATAGTGAGATGTGCTGTGACCCAAAGGAAGATCAATTCAAATAGATCTGAAGGCATCAAGCCACTCTGGGAGGGAAAAGGTTTTCCATAAAAAGTATCCAGGAAAAAGGGACCTTCTAAAGATGATGTGGGTGGAGTCCCTAGAAAAAGACCAGTTCACTGAACTCAAGTTGCTGCAGAAACATCACTTTTAAATCACAACTGCAGGTTTGCAGATGAAGGTGAAGAATGGGCAGTGTCTCTCAAGGCCAACATGAATAATGTGACCAAATCAACTTTAGGTAGAATAAAATACAAACCTGCACAAATCTGACTATTGGGTTAAAGTAATTGTAGTTAAATCTAACCATGAATACTTGTATAGAGTTTGAATCCAGAGTTCCTCTAGGTATCTTTACGCCAGCATTTGTACCCTGCTGGTAGCTCATTATGGAAGAGGAACACGGGAAAGATCATGGTCCCAAATCAGTTGATTTATTGAAAACCCCATAATGCTTCATGGATAGTTTATTTTTTTGGGGGGGGCATGTTTTTGCCTCAGGGTGTCTCAGAACACATGGCAAGACATTCATCTGATAATAGTTTTATGCATGGTCTAATTTTTCCCATTTAAAAATATCAACAATAAAATCACCAATGATCTGTAAGGATGGGTAAAATACAGTAACAGGATTAAATGGAATCTCATGATAATCTCAGCAAATCAGATTAACAATACATAAAATTTCTCCTATACCTAATCTACTAACATTGCTATATTATAAGCAGCTAAGCTGCTAGGCTTGAATTTCATCCCCCTCCCCAATTTTAACTTTATTAGAAATACTAAAATGAAGCAAAAGGCTAAAACTTGCTCCAAGAAGAGAAAAAAGAAGAAATATTACAGGGAAAAAAATCACTAGAAAGTGAAGACATGATCATAGAAAACAGTCAGTGAGGAATACTAAATTCCTAATCATACTCAGCTCAGGCATACAAATACTCATGAGTATAGACCTCCCACGTGACGCTAGTGGTAAAGAACCTGCCTGCCGATGCAGGACACATAAGACACAGGTTTGATCTCTGGATCAAGAAGATCCCCAGGGATAGGAAATGGCAACCCACACCAATATTCTTGCCTGGAGAATTCCCATGGAAAGAGGAGCCTGGCAGACTACAGTTCATGAGGTTGCAAAAAGTTGGACATGACAGCGACTAACACTTTCATAGCAAAGATGAGCTCTATCTACAGAAGTCTAAAGTTTGTTTGAAAAAACTCAAAAATGTTCAAAAGTTTGACTTCTAATCATTCTTTGTCAGTCACATTTCTTTGTTCTTGATTTTGTGGTTATTTCATAAGTTAGAACTGCTATAGAATTTATAATTCTGTTCATCCTCTATTTCTATACTTCAGCTCTATGGCTTTTTGTAAAAGGCATAAAGACTTTTCTCCTGTTTTATAAGATCTACAGTAAAGTGTAGTACATTGATACCTCCTCATCTTTTTATTAAATGTCTGGTCATATTGTAGGATGCACTTCCTTGTCCTCTTGTGAGAAGTGGGGCCACATGACTAGTTGTGGCCAATGAATCGTGAGCAGGAGTGACCTGTATAATTTCTGAGCTGGAGTATTTAATTTCCCATATAAGACCTTCAAGTTCACTTTCCCTCACTAGAGTGACCAGCAATATTGCTGTTAGTGGCTGTTTCATTAGGCTGGAGTCTTAAAGTGAAAAAGATATGAAGCAGAGATGCTACTGACCTGAAATTACCATATAGTGAGAACAAGAAACACATTTTTAATGAGCTGTGGAAGTTTTGGCTTCTTGTTGCCTGAATCTTTGTTACTATATAGTATAACCTAACCTATCATGACTGATACAATCACATTTGCATGTGAAGTATGATCTGATTCTTGATACATTGTTGTTTAGGGGCTAAATCTTGTCATACTCTTTGCAATCCTATGGACTACAGCCCCTCAGGCAAGAATACTGGAATGGGTTGCTGTTTCCTTCTCCCAGCGATCTCCCCAACCCAGAGATACAACTCATGTCCCCTGCGTCTCCTGCATTGCAGGTGGATTCTTTATCCACTAAGCCACCTGGGAAGCCCAAAAACATGGGCCCAACTCAATTATAGGTTCCAACTAGAAATCAGAAAGGATCCCAAACAAGGCTTTCTTCAGTGATTCACACTCTGCAATGAGAAATAAAAATCAGAACCTTTAATGCAGGGTTGGATGTCTTATTAAGCAAATCAACACTTAAAAAATGGGGAAAAGGAAAGAAAAAAGAATAGTTTCTATTTGATCGTTGACAGTGTTGTAGCAGGTTTATTCAATTTTTGTAGCACAATAAAGATATATTATGGAAACTGGGTAAAAAGAAAGAGGCAGCTGTTTAATTGTAATAATTGAATGAATAATTACATGGCAGCTCTTGGCAGATGATTTACAGTGAAATGAATTTCCGTACTAATTATTTTCAGTAGCTAACTCTTGAATATAGAAATCTGCTCAGTGATGAAGATCCAAATATGAGTAATATGAAGTCCCTGGCATGAATGGAAATGGACAACTGAATAGTAGGGGAAAAGAAATGGACATGAAGCAGAAATAATAAGTGCTCTAAGAGTTGCACACTCCGAGCTGTGACAGGCCTGGGAGTTCTAAAAAGGGGTAGATGATCTAGTAGCTATGGCTGCTAAGCCATTCCATAGTTAGTACTAGCCTGTAGAGGCAGCTGCTTGAATAGAAAATTGAGTATCAGAGAGTAGTTGGTAGTAAGAAGCCACTGAAGGAGTGGGCAGAGCAATTTATTAACCTGATAAAAAGTCAATGTTACTTTGAGGAAGCCAGCTTTCTTGCCATCCAATCTAAAATCTAGCAGCTCTGTTTCAACTCCAATTACTTCATTACTTCCACACTTTGGTGTATCAGTTTGTGGCTTAGGATTTGGCAAGACTGTGCACAGGAGAAGCAAACCAACAAACAGTCCAAGCGAAAGCAAACTCATTGCCTGTGTGTATAAGCATAGGTTTAAGTCACAGTGTAAAAATAATCACAGGGAAACAATGGCAAGTATGTAATCAAAAACATGTTAGAATGAGCCATAACAAAAGAAATAAAATATCTGAAACAATATCTCAAAGACTGCTTTTTTAGACTGTAGCATGCTCTTCCTTGGCTACACAAAACCAATATTTTCTCTCCTTAGCGATGTTTTCTATCCATGTAACAGGATCATACCCATTCTTTGTTGAACCGTTTACACTGAGACTGCTTTTTTAGACTGTAGCATGCTCTTCCTTGGCTACACAAAACCAATATTTTCTCTCCTTAGCGATGTTTTCTATCCGTGTAACAGGATCATACCCATTCTTTGTTGGACCATTTACACTGAGGTAACACTGGCTTATTTACTGTTAGATGTTTAAGGCAGTTGGAAGGAAATAGCCATGTATAACTCTTCAAAAAATTACTCCTTCAATGTTAAAATTTGATTTTTCAAAAGCAGGCTGTCAAAATATCTAAGAGGATGGCAATAAAAGTATGCTGTGTATAGAACATATCAAGGGTGACACCAACTCCATCCATATCTACTGGATGGAAGCAAGATGTGCTTTTCTGAGTTTATAGTAGGCAAAAAAAAAGAGGCATTTTTATTTTAACCAGATGTGAAAGAATTAAACCCAATATTTTCAAGTATTTTTTAGTGCCATATGATGTCATCTGATTTTATATTTTCTGAGGGATAATGGATATTTTCAAATTGTGAAGCCACTTCCCATGTATGTACTTAAAGTCTTATATATGATAAATTACAGTAAACAAATTACCACACCAGCAGAACATACTTTTGGCTGTTTATGTAAGACAGCAGAGAGAGAAATTTAGTTTCTCAATCAGAAATGGAATCAAAAGCATGTGAAATGTCTTCTGCTGGCCTTCAAGGCAGTCCTTATTTCAGAGACTATGTACTCCTCATCCAAAGAGGTCCAGGGCAGGGAGGGCTGGCTGTGTCCTCCGAATAGTACAAGGGCCTCTTCCCTACAGCGCCAACAGAGCAGCCCCTGGACCTCGTAGGCACTACACTAGTCAGGCAGGCAACCACAGTTTTTAAACAACCATGCCCTTCCTTTTTTACTGGTAATATGTTTTCAATGACAGCCTTACACATGCTATACATCCCGCAGCTACTAACCCAGATGGGGCCACATTTCCCAGGATCGCTGGCCACTCTTGTCGTCCCGAGTTGGCAAGGGAACCAGGCGGCCCTAAGCAGACCGACGAGAGAACTTGCTTCCTCACACTTTTCTCTGGAGCAGCATCAGACAAGCGGCCACACCCAGGAGCAGGAGAGTGGCCCTCACAGGCTTTGCTGAGTGAGCTTCTCTGAGCCATCTCTCCCGGGGTGGGGAAAGAGCCTTCTTAAAAACCATTTAAAGCTTTCCAAAGGGCAAGAGCGAGACGATCGCGAGCCAAGGTTAGCATCAGTGGTTCCACTCCTCCAGACTTCACTTCGGAAATCAGGAAGGAAAGAGTCAGTCACCGACTGACGGATGCCTCATCCAGCAGCTCCCCGCCCCCTCCCGATTGAGACAGAGCTGCTGAGAGTGAAGTTAATATCACTAAAGGGCCGTCGGTGTATTAAACGTTGCTGAATCAGAAACACCATCAGTTCAGACCCAAGTCGCCTCCATCCACCACCCATACTCGAGCACGGAGCATTCCGGGCAAAGACCCCTCAGCCTTCCTTCCTTGGCGAAGTCCTCGAGGGTGGGCCAGACCGGGGTGGGGGCGGGCGGGGAGGACTGGGGCTTAGGACTGTGCCAACGCAAAAATCCTCTGCCAAGGGGCTCCCGAAGCAGGGCAGTTTCCCAGGACCGTGCCCACGTTCCGTCGCCCCCCTCGCCGAGTGTCTCTGCCCGGCCGAGGCTGGAACCCTGGAATGGGTTGGGGACCAATGAGATGGCAGCGGTTGACGCAGGGATCGCGGTGAGGGGCGATTTCATCTCCCGGGGGGCTGGGGGGGGAGAGGCCGCCCAGCGGGGGGGGGGGGCGGAGGAGAAAGGGGGTACAAAGTGGGAGGGGAGGAGATCGGAGACAGCCAGTTGAGCCGCAGGGACACAGCGGTGCGAGCGGCCAAGGTAAGAGGAAAAGGGCAGGTCCGCGGACGAGCAGGCGGCGCGGCCCGGGCGGGGGAGGGTCGCCGTCAGCCAGGCCGAGCCGGGCTCGCGGGCCGGGGGGCGGGCGCCGGGCGCGCGGCAGCGGCGGGAGGGCGCGGCGGCCGGGGCCGTGGAGACCGCGCCCCCGCCCGGCCGTGCGCCGCGCTCGGCGCTCCGCGTCCCTCGGCGCCAGCTCCGAGCCCGCCGCCCCGGGGCTGCCCTCCTCCGGCTGCCGCGCGCCCGTTGGGGGGCCCGGGGGGGAGAGGCGCCGGAGGCCCGGCCGCATTGTGACGTAGCGGGGCCGCGGCAGCGCCTCCGCCGCCCGCCGGCTCCCGCGGTTCCTGCTCCCGCCGCCGCCGCCGTCCGTCTGTCCGTCCGTCCGTCCGTTCGTCCGCGTTTTTGAGCGGCCGCAGCGTCGGGCGCTCCGGGTGAGTCCGGGTCCCGGGGTGGGCGCCGCGGGGAGACGGGGGTGGGGCGCGACGGCGCGAGCGACCGAGCCTTTCCAAGTTTGCACCGGGCGACCCCAGCGGGGGTCCCCCCACCTCCGCCGCGAGCCCCGGGGAGGGGGACCCTTTGTGCGGCGAGTCCCGGCGGCTCGAGTGGCGGCGGTGCCTCTGCAGAAAGGGTTTGGGGGGAGGTCTCTATAGTAACGTTGGGGGCGCCTGCCAAGCGGCTGCTCTTCTGGAGGGAGCGGGGAAGGGGCCCCCACCTCAGGTTCCACAGGATTGCTCTTTTTCTTTGCCGGTTTCGTACGCTTATTCTTCCTGCCACCTGGGATGGTGTGGCAGGCAGCGATGGGCAGTGCCGGGGCTCCTAAGAACAGAGGTAACCAGGGACGAAGTAATAGTAATAGAAACAGTGCCAACAATAAGAATAGTAATCTCAAAAGAGGGACGCCTGGGGCTGCCGCGGCCCAAGCGGAGCCCCTCGCTCTTGGGCACCGCGGCCCCTGGCTGCCCGGTCCTCTAGGGCTCCGACCACCACCCTCGGGCGCTGCCCTGCGTCGCCCGTCCGGGTCAATTGTAGGCGGGAGTGTTTCTCCCCTGGCCTCCTTTCGCGGTGATGAATCTCATCGGCAGGTGGTAAGCGAGGTGACTGGTAATTTGGCTATTATCAAATGCCACGTTTTGTTTATTTCATTTTTACGAAAGGAAAAGAGGGAAAATTATGAGCCATTACTGGCAGCCATACAGTTTCCACAGGAAATACTAGCATTCTTTGAGGAACACGCTACTGCTTGCGGGGAAGAAAGTCTTTAGGAAACAAAAAGGCAACAGCATTGTTGCTGGTTTTCAATGGACCGCTAGGAGAGGGGAAACGTGGTGTTTTTTCCTGTGGAAACAGGCTTGCCTTGGGAAAGTTAATTAAGGACGCTTACTGTCGGTGGCCCGTTTTTCACTTCCTGGTGGCTGGACCCCACTCCTCTTGGCTGTTACTGACAAGTGTCCATCAAAGAGCCGTGAGGAAGGGAGATCCACTGCGGGACAGTCTCACCACACACCACGTGCTGTGGAGCCCAGCCAGGGTGCAGTGTGCAAAATGAAATAAGGGCTGTCTGGGGAGGTTTATGAGGAGTGCATGTGTGCAGAGTATGTCAGTTCTCCAAGGTGTCACTCTAAACACATCATTTTCAAGCACAGCTTTCCCTGCTGAATCTGCAGAAAGGCAAAAAACCTATTTCTCTTATTATGGAGCAGATGTCCCAGTTGGGAATGGGTTGAAATCTGTATTTTGTTTGTACATATTGGAATTTTCAAAGGCAGAGAGGATAAGGTTTAGGAAAGCAGTATGCTAATGGATTCATATCTAGAGAATATCTGCTGGGTATTTCTGATGCATCTCAATGTTAAATTATGTTCAGCCTGGCTGGAGTTTAGGGAGACACCCTTTAGGTGTCCTTTGTTTGAAAAAGTGTGACATCTTGTCCCCATTGCAGAAGTCTCTCTGGAAGGCAGTATTAACTGAAGATTACCCAAATATGCAGGAGTTTCAGGTCTAGAGACAGAAAGAAGATGGTGCTTCTCATAAGGATCTTTGGACATCTCAGTTAGAAATAAAATATAAAAAAATAAATAATACAGCTTTGAACATAAACTTCATTTTATTTAGAGCGAGCATTTCATGAGGAAAGGTTACAATATGGTAGATATGAAATGATGCTGCAGTTATTGATTTGACATTTACTACTGTGTATGGATATCCAAAAGGAAGGGACTAAGGCAATTGAATTTCTCTGTCTACTGTGTCATAGCTCTGCTACTTTCAACTAGTTGTTCTTGTGCAGGTGTACAGTGGAAATTCAAAACAGAGGCCAAGAAACTTTCTGTGCACTGTTGTCTTGGAGGGAATTGCAACAGTATTTTACTGCTCTAAAGAGGAGGAAAACCCACATAAACATCTAATACAAACAAATGATCTTTGATACTATCATAGAAAGCCTAGAGTCATTTTTCTTGCCAGATTGAAGGCATTTCTTGTCAAAAGAGGAAATCTCCCAAGGAGCAGGTGCATCATTATAAGAAACACAAGGGAATTTTTCTTTTAAATGCAAAATCTAATTGAATAGCAACAAAAGAATCAAGTGACACTCTTAGAATAGAAGGTTTGTTTTTGGCAGTCTGTCAGATTAGGATTGCAAACCACATAGGAGAAATGGGTGTCTTGGGAGAAAAATAATTTCCTGGTGAAAATCAAACATTTGCTTCTGTGAAACTTTTACCTTTACATGCTTGTTTCCTTGTGCCCCTTAGATTGGTGTGCAGATTCTACTTGCAAGAATTAATTTTCTGAAAATGATTCAATGAAGTGGTTACTAATGTGTATACTATGCATGATTTTATGCCTGTAGATAACTGGATTTTATATTTTGTAATTTATATATCTTATCAGCTCCTTTTTTAAGCTTTTAAAATTATTGATCAAAATATGTGTTGAAATGATTAATGTTAATTGATATGATTGACAACTGGGTCCTGGAAAAGTGCTGATTGATTACTAAATAGTCATTGCATGTACACTTTGTACATACATGGGATATAAAAATATAAAATGCAGAGTCTCTTCACAAAGAACTTACAAGGGGAAAAATAGGATACATGAAAAATTAAGTAATGATACAAAACATGAAAGAAGATATTTTATGATTAATTGCCCAAGACAGTGAGCAGTAATTGAAAAGGAATTCCCAGGAGAAAGTAACCAAGTCAGCTTAGATGTTTTTTCAGTTATGCATTGTTGTGTAACAAATCATCCCCAAATCATTGCTTAAAATGACTATATTGCTTGCAATTGTGTGGTTGGTAGTACAAGTTGGGTTCAGCAAGGTGGTTCTTCTGCTGTTTTTGGCTGAGTTCCTCTGTTATCTTCAGTCACCTGGTAGTTGGGATGATCTAAGATGGTCTCATTTTTGTCTGATAGTTATTAGGTCAGGTTGACAGGAAACTGTGGCACGTGCCTCCCGTTCTCCAGCTGACTAGCCTGGGCTTCTTTATGTGGCAGACAAGCAGTATTCCAAGAGCAGCAAAAGAACAAACCCCTGTTTAAGGTGATTTTTAAGCCTCTGTGTGCATTATATTGGCTATACCTTCCCCTAGGCCAAATCAAATCACAGGGTCTCCTCAGATTCAAGAGGGTATTGAAAGACTCCACTTGCTGTTAGCGGGAGCTGCAAAAATTTGTGGCAGTTTTTTTTCAATCTAGTATGTGTATGAAAATACTTGTTCAAGCCAATGTTTTTGTGCTGAGGGATAGTGTACTGTAAGCTAGTGTACTTGGAGACAGCCCAGAATTGAGGTTAGGGAATTGCCCTATAAATCATTGTCCTGTAATCTTTGTTCTGTAAACCACAGAAAGAAAAGGAATGACAACGATAATAAAATTTTAGCTATATCCTCTGCTAGTGGTGTGAGGATAGTTTGGAGACAGTAGGCTGGTAGCAGAGTCAGCTTTCCATTGTTGAAGGGTGAGGAAGGCTCTGACAAAGGTAGAGGCAGAGAGGATGGAAAGGAAGGGATCGATCTGTACATTTGGGCTAAGTCGCTCAGTCATGTCCTGTCCAACTCTTTGTGATCCTATGGACTGTAGCCGGCCAGGTTCCTCTCTTCATGGGACTCTCCAGGCAAGAATACTGGAGTGGATTGCCATGCCCTCCTCTAGGGGATCTTCCCAACCCAGGGATTGAACCTGTATCTCTTCCATCTCCAGCATTGGCAGGTGGATTCTTTACCACTAGTGCCACCTGGGAAGCACGGATTGATCTGGGAGATCCCATATTTTGGATTAGGTGACTGATGATACAAGGTTAGTGAAAGCCTAGAGTCAGAATCATTATGAGATTTAAAAAAGCTTAAGTGACTGAAAGAATGATTGTGCTGTTGTGAAAAATAGAGAAATCAATAAGTGATTTATTTGGGGGGAGGTGAAAAATTCAGTTCCAGGAAGATTGATTAAAAGAGATAAATTGAACGTGAGAGTGCTTTATAAGCTGCAGAGTATGCTATGAATGTTACTATTTGCTTAGTGTTTAAATCACAGTGGATTGTATACAGTTATGTTTCTCTAGTAAAGCAACAGAAAACAAAATGCAACCTGGAGGGTATCCTGAGAATCAAAGGGAAGTCAGAACCATTCTCAGGATAGAAACGGAACTCCTCTGGGGAGCTGGGGAGTACAAACTGAAGGTCTTGTTCCTGAGGCACACAGCTGGCTGTTGGCCCCTGGAAGGCTCTGCCCTTGGACTTAGCAAAGCAGGAAGAACTCCTTTGGCCTAATTTGAGTGGCGGGCACACTGCCGAGCCATTCATTGACAGCCCTGCTCAGACAGCACACAACGGGGCAGTAGGTGGGTGCTTCCGCAAAGGACTTGGGAGCATTGCTGTCAGTATTGAGAATGGACACAGGGTAGCAGAACCAACAAATCCCTGCCAGGGATGAACACTTGTTGATTTTTGGGGGCCTGGCTACTGGGAGGAGAAGGAAATGGCAACCCACTCCAGTATTCTTGCCTAAGAATCCCGTGGACAGAGGAGCCTGGTGGGCTGCTGTCCATAGAGTCGCACAGAGTCGGACACGACTGAAGCGACTTAGCATGCATGCATTGGAGGAGGAAATGGCAACCCACTCCAGTATTCTTGCCTGGAGAATCCCAGGGACAGGGGGGCCTGGTGGGCTGCCGTCTATGGGGTTGCACAGAGTCGGACACGACTGAAGAGACTTAGCAGCAGTAGCTGCTAATAGGAAGTGGGCAGGGTAGGAGGTGACCCTTTAGGCGCATTTACAGAGAGATACCAGTGCATTCGTGACAGTTAACACCCATGCTAGTGGTAGGAGAGAGCCAGCACAGTACAGGCTCCTCTGTAAACGTCAGCGGATGCCTTATTAGAGGGGAGAGGAATGCAAAACACGTTCTTTTCTGTCTTTCACCCGAGGGTTCAGTGGAGGCGCTTCTTTGCCAGCCCTGTTTTATACGTGGCCTGTCTGAAACTCAGGTGGCCTCCCTACCATAGGGTACAGCAGTCAGGCTGGCCTGAAACATCTGGCCTCCCTCATCCCCCGCAACTTGGCTCAGCAGCACACACAGCTGTGCATTATGGAAGGGCCTGGGATGGACCAGCTCAAACCCGAGCCCACACTTTTTTTATATCCCAGAAGATACTCCATAAATGTTAGTTTAGTGAGTGAATGTGCCATTATCTGCCACAGTAACATTTTCTAAAGCAGTCTGGTCTGGATTTTCATTATTCATATAAGAATTGGCTATAAAGTCCCTAAATACTCTCTGTAGATTGAAATGTTTTAAGGTACTGATGGTGGTGGTTTAGTTGCTCAGTCGTGCCTGACTCTTTGCCACTCCATGGACTGTAGCCCACCAGGCTCCTCTGTCCATGGGATTTCCCAGGCAAGAATGCTGGAATGAATTGCCATTTCCTTCTCTGGGATTTTCATTATTCACAGAAGAATTGGCTATCAAGTCCCCTAAATGCCTTTTGTAGATTGAAATGTTTTAAGGTACTAGTGTCACAGAAATACAGGCTTTTATAATCCCAGTTACAAAAATAGACTCTGGGTTTTTTTGAAACACAATTGTCTTTACTTTTTGTATCTGTTAGGACTCTTGGCAGCAAGTCAAAGAAACCCAGTGTTCAAGTAGGAAGGGACATATCCTGGCTCCTGTGTTGGAAAAGTTCAGGGGGGACCAAGTTCTGATTTTTTCTCTTCTTCATGGTGGTAAAATGTTCATCAGCAGCTTTAGACTTAATCCCTGTGGGAAAAGAGAATGATTCAGGATTAACTCTAATTAGACCACTTTGATCATCTGCTCATGCCCGAACCTGTTTTTTTGGCCAGAGACTGGGAATATACTCTTGGCTCGGCCTTGACAACAGGCCCAGTCCTGTCCTGGAGCCTTCAGGAGCAGGAGGGAGTTTATGTGAGGGGTGGCTGGGTGCCAGGGAAGGTGCATGGGAGGGTGGGGAGGCTTATCCGGGGAGGGTGGTCAGCAAAGCCCTCCTAAACCCTGTGACCTGAGAGCAGGAAACGGGTGGGTTTTAAAGAGAAAATACTGAAAAGAAGAGAGTGGAGACTGTGCAAGCAGAAGCAGCAGATACCTATTGTCCATCTGTTTCCCCTGGAGGACATAGTATATCTTGCTAAGCCACCAAGCCGTAAACCTGGGGATGGCCCTGGTCTGACCATCTTCCTTTCACTTCCACGTAATCAATCACCAGGGCTTCCGGATCCATCTCTCAGTCTTACTCTTTTTCCCTACGTCAGTTTAGATCAGCGGTTCCCTACTTTTTTGGCACCAGGGACCAGTTTTGTGGAAGACAATTTTTCCAAGGACAAGGGTCAGGGTAGGGGGCTGGTTGGTTTCAGGATGATTCAAGCACATAGCAATTATTGTGTGCTGTATCTCTGTTCTTATTACATCAGCTCCACCTCAGATCATCAGGCATTAAATCCTGGAGGCTGGGAACCCTGGGTTGGAGCCTCACTGTGCTTGACTCCTTCACTCCTTACATGTCACCTCTGAAATGCTGCTCCCAGTCTCTCCCTGCCAAGCCGCTCTCCTCACCACTACCTGAGAGTTCCTTCTAAAGAACAAAGAGTTAAAATTGAACTACGTGTCCTGGCCAAATAGTGCAAACTTCCAGCGGTAAAATAAATGTCATGGGGCTATAATATACAGCCTGGTGACTATAGTTAATAATACAATATTGCATAGTTGAAAGTTGCTAAGAAAGTAGGTTTTAAAAACTCATCACAAGGAAAAACGTTGTAAGTTTGTGTGACAGATTTTAACTAGACTTCTTGTGATTATCATTTCATAATATATACAAATATCAAATCATTATTTTGTGCACCTGAAACTATTGTAATGTTATATGTCAGCTGTATCTCAATTTAAAAAAAAAAGAACCTTTCGAAATTTCATAGCTCTGGGGAAGAAGCCCAAGCTCTTGAGCATGAATTCCGGGATTCCCCATGATGTGTGCCCTGCCTCCTGTTGGACACAGGAGGTCCAGAGGATGGATGAGAGGAGGGTGCACAGAGACTTCTAGCTGCCCACATACTCCCCATGCTGTGATGACCTCTCTAGCATTCAAGGTCACCAAGTGTCCATTTTCTCTCTCATTTTCATGTTTTTACGTCTGTGGTCTCTGTAGAGTATTGTTTCTCCTTTCTTGACCTAGTGAAAAGCTGCTCCTCCTTCCAAACACAACCCAAGTGTTATTTTTGGAGAAACCCTTGATGGTCCAGGGCCCTGCCTTGGACTTGACCCTTTGTGACAGCGTTGGGTATACTTTCTGTCTGTGCTGTTGCCCTGAACGCCTCGAGCAAGGCTTTGCGCTTCCTCATCTTTGTATATTCCTATGCTTAGTAACAGTGCCTCTCATATCAGGGATGCACAAACATTTTTTAAATGAATGAATGAGATATGTGTACTGAGTTGTTAACCTTCAGGTTCTTAAGATGATTTTTTAAAGATTTATTCTATTTCCTTTAACTTGATTCTCACATTTGTTTCTCGGAACATTGGACATGAAGACAGGTCTCTTTTGAAAATGCTGCTCAGACACTTTTCCATCAGTTCTCCCAACTGCTTGTTTCCTACTTGGTCACTAAAAGCTACCTTAGAAAAGAGCTGGAAAAGTACAGTTGGCTCAGAGTGAATATCAAGGCTAGAATCTATGGCTCAGAGAGCAGATGAGGAATAATTTTTCTCCCTACCATATAGAGGCTCTCTGTTAATTAATATCTGAGGTGCTTACTCTGTGTTGGGTACTTACCAGCTCAGATGCATTCCAGTTCTTCTTAGTGAATCCTCACAGAGGCTCCAGGAAGGAGGTACTCTCCATCTGAGAGATCTAAAATGTAAAGAGTTGAAGCAGCTTGCTTGCCATTAAGCTCTCCCTTCCTGGGGACTGAAGAGCTGCCAGACCCTCAGCTGGGCCATTGAGGAGTAGACCCCATCTCTGATTGGGCTCTTCTGAGTCATCTGTTATGATGCTTTCATTGTTTTTCTAAAATGAAGTGACCACTTCCTAAGAGTAAAACATTCCAGCTGCCTCCCTTGGCCATCCATATGTCAGAAACACTAAGGGAAAAGATGTGTTTAAAGAGGTAAGGACACCAGTTCTATAGGTAGTTGAAGTCAAGATGAATTTCTACCTTAGAAATTCCCATCGTGTTCTTGTGATTCTGCTGTGGCCAGACCATAGAGGCCTCTTACAGAGGTCGTCCTGGTGTGTGTAATGCATCGGTCTCTTGACCAGGCATCGAAGAGGCTTCATTCTGAGAACCACCCTGAAATGTATACTAAGGATACACAAAATGAACTAAAGATTTTGGAAGCCATAGAAGGTTAAGAATGTTTCTTAACCTGTTTTAAGTCTGAGAGCCTTTTGAGACTATGATGAAAGTGATAGATTCTTTCCTTAGAGAAAAAGGATGTACACACACACACACACACACACACACACACACACACACCACCCACCCACCCACACACGCACTGTGTATCTGATTTCAAGAGTTTCCATCTGTGGATTTACAGGGGCTCCACAGACTCCAGGTTAAAAACCCGCTTAAAAGCTGTAAGCTGAAAGAGCAGTAATAGCCATTGTTGAGTGTTTACCGTGTATCACATGCAACCATTTATCGTACTCACCACGTGCCAATCCTTTCTAAAAAGCACATCATAGCCAGCCAGCCCCAAAGACGTGCATGATGAGCCCTGTTTTAAGCTGTCCTGAGTGAAGTTCAGAGAAGGAACTTATTCTTCACCCAGCTGCCAAGTAGCGAGTGTGGAATTAAACACTGAACCCCGATCTGCATCACTGCTCCTTCCCACAGACTCCATACCCGTTCCTTTCACCGCGCGAGGCATGAAACCTGGCTAGGGAGACTCCTGACGGCCCTCAGCCACTCTGGTGAGAGTTGGTCTAGTGGCTGCTTCTGCCACGGGATCCTCCTGGAATGCTGGAGCAGATGAGGGCTGGGAAAGGGGGACACATAAGCAGAGTGGTTTCCTCTCAGGCCCCCTCTGCAGGTGAGAAGGCAGAGGGACCAGATGACAAGCCGTAGATGGAATGAAGACAGGCTGACTGGTTGGTCTGGTCCCAGTAGAGCGTGGCTCCCTGGAAACCAGAGCCTGCTTCTCATTTGTTGATGATTCGACTGTTGTCCTTGTTTTGGCCTTTGTGTAGTGGTGTGTCTGCTGCAGATGAATCTTCAGGGAGCACACACACCAGCAGCCTCTTCTCCTCTTTGCAGCCCCTCGTGAGCTCCCCTGTGTCTCCCCTTCTCTTATTCCTCGGCTCCTTCTCCTATCTTGTCCTCCACACCCCAAGACAGCCTCCTGGGATTTCTCCCCAAGCATTCACTGGTGACCAGAACTCCCTGCTACAAGTAATAGCATGATTCATTTCAGATTTTCCACTAGACATGGTAAGAAAAGTAAAAGGAAACAGATGAAATTAACGTTAATGTTTTACTTGGGCTTCCCTGGTGGCTCAGCAGTAAAGAATCCACCTGCCAGTGCAAGAGATGCAGGAGGCTCAGGTTCGATCCCTGGGTCCGGAAGATCCCCTGTAGAAGGAAATGGCAACCCACTCCAGTATTCTTGCCTGGAAAATCCCATGGACAGAGGAGCCTGGTGGGCTATACAGCCCATGGGGTTGCAAAGAGTTGGACACAACTGAAGCTATTGAGAACATACGCAGAGCACACCTGCAATGTTTTACTTAGCCCATTATATCCAAAATATTAGCATTTCCCCATGTAACTGATATTTTTAAATATCATTAATCAGATCCTTTGCATTCCCAAACTCTTTGAAATTTGGATGTATTTTATTTAAAAAATGTTAATTCCTATTGAAATATAGTTGATTTACAATGCTCTGTTACTTTCAGCTGTATCATGAAGTAATTCAGTTATACATATATATATATATATATATATATTTTTACATTGTCTTCTATTATAGGTTATTACAAGATATTGAGTATAGTTGGGTGTACTTTATTCTTAACTCAGACTAGCCATGTTTGCCATGCTCACTCGCCACGTGTGGCTGGTGGCTCCTGCTGCGGCCTGCAGGCTTGGGCTCTGAAGAGGCCTTGGGAGCGCCCCCCCACCACCTCTGTCTCCCCAGCACTTAGCTTGCGTCTCCTCTGTCACCCTAGACGAGGTATTGTACTCAATTGCCTGTGCTCTTGAACCTGGGCCTTTGCGAGTAGGTAACGTGTGGGTCATCTCTCTGTCCCTGGTGTAGAGTACCGTGTCTCAGAGCCCACAGTTGGCATTTTTGGCACTGAATGCATTAAAGGACGGGGAGGTTATATGTAATCTCAGGAACTGAAGGGACTGGTATATGAGGCTCACCTCCCAGCCCTGGCTCCTGCCTTCCAATCCCTGGTTCTTTCTGGAGTCAGACCAAGTGGACAGTCCAAAGGAACACTGTAGCCTAGAATTGTGCTGTTTCCACATGTCTTGTTTAACTTGAAGCTGCACCTCCTCTAGTATTGAATCCTAGGGGAAACTTATTGCAGTCTAGCCTGTTAAATCATAATGGTCTTATTTAACAGGGGGGAAAAAGCAGGACAGACCAAATACCAAAACAAACCTCATCCACTGGACAAGCCTCCTACCGAGATTGCGAAGAAGGCCAACCAACATCTAGAATATTAAATCCACAGAGAAGGGATAGGCTGCATCAAGGAGCTGTTGCTGTCATGATGATGAGCTTTCTCTATGCTTCCATCAGTTTGAGAGTCATGACCACATCCCCCGCGAGAATGGGAGATGTATAGCCAGAGTTAGTTTGCCTTTGCACATCCACTGTTTAAATTTTGCAAGTGCTCCTAACCAACTAACATTCATACACTTGCCTGTCTACCCTAATGATAAATGCCGTGTAAATGCTGTGTAAAGTAATTCGTTCAACCACATCTCAAAGGCTGATGCTGCCACAATACCATACAAACCACATATTCACATAAAGTCAGAAGTTTCAAAATGGGAGAAAATATTTGTGTTTGATCTAGTAAGTCATATAAGCATTTTAAGGACTTCTCGTCTCAGAAAAGAGTATGTTACCTCAGAGCCACTCGAAGGGTGCATTGAAATAGAAAGTGGAATCAGGGCCAACCTCTGTCTTCCAGTTGATTCCCATTTTCAACCTGGAAAGCTCATTGACCTGCTGGCAGATTTTGTTTCTCAGAGTACATACAGGGAAAAGTAAATCCTGCTGTCACACACTATGTAGGAGGAGGATGAATGAAGTCTAGAGAATGTTTTGAACAATTTCTCAAAAAGCATTTTTTTATTTGGAACGGTTGGAGGGCAAAGTAGCTGCCAATATTTTTGCAGAGTGAATTCTAAAGAACTAGAAACATCATCGCATACATCCTTTTGTAGATAACCAAACACTAACCATGTTTAAGTAATTTGATGATCTCTTTTTAATAAGTCAAGGATGGTTCAGGACAGACAAAGCTTCTCATCTGTTGGCTTGAGTTTTGGGAGGCTGCTTTTATTTGCGTCTCTTAAAAAGAACCCATGGCTGTCCGTATCTGCAGTGTCCTTCATCCTACATGACGGCTCTGGTGTTGCTGTGTTGGTGTAATTGAAAACCTGTAAAAAGCCGAGAGCTACTTTTGAATTGGCTCAGTGAACTTGGACTGGATTTGTCAAAGTGGTGAAAGGTTTAAAGGAATTTTCATAAATGAGGTCTCCAAGCTGTGTTTTAGCCATACAATTCCAATGAACTCTGAGGCCCGTGAACTCAGAGAAAAGCGCCTCTGAGAAGGGCAGTCATATCAAGATGGAAATAAATGATTCATTTTTACTCCCCGAGTTCTGCAGACATAAGCACACTTAGCCGCTGATCATCATAATTTAACAGTACCGTTGTGCACTAAAAATACAATTTAAAAGCCTAATCTTTAATTAAGTTGAGTACTCACAGATTAACGTGGTTACAAATCTTGGGCCTTGAGTGTAGCGCAGTGTTTACTTTTGTTGCTAGGAAATAACAGCTCTTCGCAAGCTACAGACTGACTTGGTAAGAAGAGGGACATAGCTTTTCCTACTAAGGGACTTGATCAGTCAGAGGTCTTGCAGCTTTTGTCGGCCACAGAAAGCCCAGGTATGTGCACTAAAGCAAACATTTTGAGGATTTTTGAAAGATCTTACCTAGAGCTCTTGGACAAAATAAGCTTCCTCGAGAATTTGAGTTTTTAATGAAATGAATTTGTCCATTCATTAGAATTACCAAGGAAATAGATTGTTCTTTAATGTAGAATTATCACAAAGCTAACTGATGGCTTTGCATTCTCACCATTAGTGGGAAGCTGTCAAATTAGAATGAGCATTTAATCCAAGTTGATGGTTTTCCAAAATCATTAAAACTTGCATGTAGGAAATCAACTCTGCTATTCCTTTTTCCCTTTCCCTCTCTTTGGCAAACCTCACCGTGTGACACATTGTACAATAGTTTTTAAAAATGCAAAGCTAGTGCTTGCACAGCATGAAAGGGGGTAGCAATGCCAGTTCATTTGCCTTGTTCCTGAAAAAGACTGAAGATCTCTATATGCTATTTCAGTCAAGATCGGGCGTGAAAGAATGGCCTCCCTAAGCTCAAAAGCAGAACTAAAAAAAAACCCACAAGGATGAATTTCTGTTTGATCTGTTGGAGGTAGGCCCTTGTACACAGGGCTGATGTTTCAAAGCAGAGACCCTTCCTAAAAGATGGAAATAGCAGAACACTTGCTTGTGTTGAGGAACAGCTTTTGATTGGCTTGTACTTATTGCAGGGTTTTGTCCTAAATCCAAACTCAGAAGCATCTGGGGAGATTCTCTTTTGAGAAGGGTACTGCTGAGGGACAGCATCCTGACTGCACCCAGCTTATGTGCTCATGACCTCTCGTGGTGAATGCGTGAATGCACACATCGTCGCTTTAGTCTTGTCCAACTCTTTGTGACCCCATGGACTGTAGCCTGCCAGGCTCCTCTGTCCATGGAATTCTCCAGGCAAGAATACTGGAGTGGTTGCCATTTCCTCCTCCAGGGGACCTTCCCCATCCAGGGATCAAACCTGAGTCTCCTGCATTGCAGGTGGATTCTTTGCCGCTTGAGAAGCCTCACTCTTGGCGATTACCACACTTTAAATTTCCCTCTGGATAATTAAGGACTCATTTCTGTTAGAAAACCACTTGTTGATTTTAGTAAAAATGTTTTCTCAGTCTGTGCAAGTACCTAGCACGGTTTCAGGTTCCTACTTAACGATTAATACATGCTGGCTGGATAAATGAGTCCTTCAGCATGTCTTGCAAGTAAACTGTATCAATTATAAGACTGAAGGTTTATGTTGATGCAATAAATAGAGGTTATAAACGCTTGTCTTCTCAAAAGATATCATTGTGTAACCTGCGTAATTTATGTTCAGAGCATCCCCCTGAAGCAGGATACGGTCAAACACTTGGGCAAAATACTATGTGATAGAAAGTCTCACTGCTCAGCCACTAGTTGGAATGGGGAAGGAATTATAAGAGTCTTAAGACCTGCTTTTATGGAACTTTTGATGCCAGAAGGGAATTTGGAAATTTGATAGTAGTAAGATGGAAAGGTGAGATAACAAAACTGGCACACAGGTTACAAGCTTCTAGAGGGTGTTGATTATTTTTGGTTATTCTCGCTGTCCCCTGAAACACCCAACAGCGTGCTTATAAATGGTGTGGGTCGGAGATGGCGCATGAAGGCAGACCGCTGCACTGGTTATGAGTCTCAGAGCACAGACTGGCTTAGTCTCTTACTGTGTGTGGGTGATCTGGAGCAGCTTACTGAACCTCTGGGTATTTTGATATAGTTTTATCTTTCACTACCAGATAATATACTGATTACTTCACTTACTCAAAGTAAGTTTGGGATGATTGGTATCAAATGGATTCTAATCCACTCTATTCCTTTCTCAGCCTACTCTGTGTGCTGAGATATTTGGACTGAATCAGCAGGCTTGTTTTCTGGTTTCTGGTTGGGTTTGTTTGGTGAGAGGCATCAGCAGGAGATGAGCTCCTGGCACTTGAGCATCTTCCTAAGGCTACTTTCTGAATTCTGGTAACTATGCCCTCCTGCAGCTATTTCATATTGATAACTGCTCCCCTTTGGTCTTATTGGCTTAGGCTATTGCACCATCTCTCTCAGTTTCTTCAAACCCAGCCCACACCTTTGCAAATGGTCTTTTTATTAAAATACCCACAAACTGCATTTGATTGTGCCACTCATTTCCTCCTGGGAATCTGACACAAGTGGTTATCTGTTTCAGAGGTCATTGTAAGAATGATATGGTTTAGGTAGAATTTAAAACAATGATCAACTCATAATAAGTATTGAACAAGGTTAAATATGATTATCATCAGCAGTTGTTTTCTGTTACAACATACTGGGTTTGTCATATTCATTGTGATTATAATGCTTTCAAGTTTTTGATAGACAAGAAGAAAATAACTATCATGTTGCAGTTGTTAAAAGTGGAAAAAGTGAAACAGAGAAGTCAAGAGCTAAGTCACTCAGTGCTTCCATTCTAGAACTGAAGAAGTGAATTGAAGATTTTTGTCCTTGTTTCTCTGTACAGGGTACAGAGCTGCAATAATGTCTGAAAAACAAAGTTACAGCTTCAAAGTATTTACTAACTTAAAACATAACCTACTTGGAGTAAATGGATATGCCAAATGTAATACATTCTATTTGTGACAGCTAAATAATAATTGGGTTGAGTAAAGGACACCTCAGGGTCTTCACCTTAATTACTGTAAGAGCTGGGGCTCAGCATTTTCACATTTATATCCTCTTGGTAGTGTGAAGATACATGATCCTTAGCACTGAATTTCTTACAAACTCTTGAGGGTAGATCTATTTATTTATACTCACATTTGAATAAAACACAAGCATTATGATGCGATGATGCTTGTGTTAGTAGATTTTCTGCAAACACACTTTTTTCTTACTACCATCGAAGAGTTCTCATTCTTAAGTCATATAAAATAGGCGACTCTCTGATAATTGGAGCCATCTCATCTTTAACTTATAGTATACTCATTAAACTGTTTACCAAGAATGAAAACTAATGAATTCCCTGAAGGAGCAGTGATCAGTTTGAAAAACTAAACATCCTACAAAGTCTTTCCATTTGATAATGAATTTGTCATAGTTGTTGAAATTTCAGACCATGTGGATGCATCTTTCGATGTCTTGGAAAAATTGTATATGCATTCACTAAGAAAGTAGAAAGAAAGTGAGTTTCAGAAATGTCTCTTTTTTTTTCTTTACAGTTAAGTAGAGTCAAGGGAGGGATAGCAATCTGAAAGGCCTTTTGATGTCAGTCCAAATGAGGATTTATAGATTGTCCCTTCCATTCAAGGAGCTAAGTGGCAAAAACAGATATCTTGTTTCCAGAAGAGCTAATGCTTCTAGAAGGAAGGATTGTTATTTGAATATTTGGATCTCATTTTTTTCTTTAGCATTCTTTAAAGCATCCAGGTAAGATTGCTGTTGTCTTTCTTTATGAAGAATATGCCTTTTATATATTGGGCACTTAACAAATGGAAACTTTCTCAACTATTTGTTTATTGTCTTTAAGTTGTCCTTTCTGGAGGAGACATCACATCCAAGTGCCATAGCGATCTCCCACTTGACCCTCATGAAGCCTCCCACTGCTTCCTTCCACCCATCTACTTCTGTTTAGATTTTCTCTCTTCCTATTTTTTTCATATTCAGTGAAATACAGTGGTGTAGTCACCAAGAGGAGCTAGTAGTATATTCATTGTAGTTATTATTCTAAATGATAACACTGTTTTCAGCACATCAGTTGTGTCGACATGCATACCAACAGTGTAGGTATAAAGTTCTTAGTAGTTCATACTAAGTGATCCTAAAAACATCACACTATACCCAAGAACCTTCCATGGCTGCTTGCCAAACAAATGTAGGCATAGGTTTTTTAAAAGTTGAGTAATGGATGGTGTTTGCAGATGAAGAACATGTTGCTTTACGTAGTCATTTGGTAAACATGCTTTAATATCTTTTCCTGTGTAGAGGCAGTCATTTCCTTCTCTGAACTTTCTGTCTAGTGGAGGACATAATTGGCTGTCAATAGCAGAGGAATAGGCCAAATGCTGTAGTAGGAAGGAGTCGGGAGTAATGACGTTCACCTAGAATCCGGAGGAAGGTGGTCAGATTATCAAGGTTTCTCAGGGAAATCGACATTTGGTTCAAGAGTTTAAGGCCAAGTTTGAGATCACAGGCAGAAAACTTCAGGAAGAGTGTTAGGGCCTGACAGACTTGGGAAATTGTAAGTATTTTGACGTGACTTCACAGTAAGATATATGGAGTGGAGTGGCAGGTGATAATGTTAGCTGGAGCCAAATCTTTATCTGTTTCACAGTATGGAAGAAAGGAGCCTTTCTATCTTTTTCAATGAGTGATATTAACAAATGACCCTACACAGACTCTTGTGTCATCCATGCTCGAGGTTCATACTATCATCTGTGTTGATGACTTCCGAATTTGTATCTCTGGCCCTGGGCTACAGATCTCCTTTGTCCTCTGCTTACCTACATTTTGATGTTTCATCTGCTGTCACAAAATCTCCACTCCTACAGTAAACCCATAACCCTTCCCTCAAGACCTTGGCCTCATTCTGATTCTTAGTTTAGAATCACCCAGTTTTCAAGGTGATCATCCATGACACTCTCTTCTCTGGAACCCCCGGCATCTCCTGACATCCACTCAGTAAGTCTCCTTATTTATTCAGTTACTCTCAACATTACTGTCTCTTTTCCATGCCTAGTTCCGGTATCTTTGTTTAGGTTGCTGTCATCCTTCTCTTTGGTCACCCCTGCAACCTCTTAACCCAGTGCCATCTCCCTTTCCGTTCAGTCACCTGATGGTTACCAGGTTGATCTTTCTAATTATTGCATAAATGACAGAGCTAGTAAAATTTGTAGCAGGTCCTCATTGCCTATGGATAAAATCCAAAACGTCAGCATGACATACAAATCCACAGGATTTTGGCTCTGCCTGCTTGTCCAGCGTCCTGGGGCCCACGACCAATCCCCTGCCCTTCTCCAGACTTTTTCAATGACATGGAGCTCCTGTAATTTCCAGCCTATTAGTCTCCTGGGCATTTTCCTGTTCCTGTTCACAACCTTCTTACCCTGTCTGCTCACTCCTTTGTACCACTGCCTCCATTCAGATCAGGGTGAAGTGTTTCTACAATTACGTGGTGATAGGTTGTTTATTTTTCTCCACTAGATTTCAGGCTCCTCAGTGTCAGGCATCATGTCTTGTTTGTGTCTGCCATATTCCCAGCACTCGTGTCTAGCTCATAGTTACGGCAAAATAATAGTGTTGACAAAGTACTCACTATAGGCCAAGCAAGGTGCTAATTTATTTACATATATTCTCTTTTAAGGGAAAAAACAAAATCAAGCTATGATTTAGAAAAGGAATGCAGAAGAAAAGTAAAGATTGGGCAAGAGGTTTGTTACAGGGAGTTCAGTGAAGAGAGTATTTTATCAAAACAAGTGAGAATTGAAAAGATATCTATACTAGGGTAGGGCCTTCCCAGGTGGCACTAGTGGTAAAGAATCTGCTTGCCAGTGCAGGAGATGTAAAAGATGAGGGTTCAGTCCCTAGGTCAGGAAGATTCCCTAGAGGAGGGCCTGGCAACCCACTCCAGCATTCTGGCCTGGAGAATCCCCACGGACAGAGGAGACGGGCGGGCTACAGTCTGTGGGGTCACAGAGTTGGGCACGACTGAAATGACTTAGCATACATGTACACGTGCACGTACAAGGTTAGAGGCAGTAGAAATCAAGTGGAAAGAAGTCTTCAGAAGATAGTATGAAAAACCCAAACAAAACTTTCTGGCCAACCCAATGTTAAAGTGGTTCCTAGAGGTATTGAACGGCTGGCTATGTGACTGAATGGAAGAATAGAGAACCCAGCATGTGCACCATAGAACCTGCTGTGAAACTGACTTTGTTTAACTTACAAGTCTGATAACTTTGGCACAACAACTGTATTCCGATGAGAGGAACAGCTGTCTAGGTGCAGAAGCAAGCTATGTGGCAACAGCCTGAGAGGAAACAAAGGTGAAAGCAGACGTATTCTGAGAGAGTAATTGTGATGGCTTTTAAAATAGATATTTAAAATTAAATGTACACATACAGTTTTTAAATGAAGTCCAAAATTGTTCAGGTGTGGAAGTGTGTTATGTAATTCAGAATTCTTTCAGGGTCCAAAAGTGAAGCTTCCAGTGGTCATTGTAAGCTGAGGGATTGTCGGTTGGGTCATTGTTGTTCACTCATTCAGTCACCTGACTCTTTGCGACCCCGTGGACTGCAGCGCACCAGGCTTCCCTGTCCTCCACCATCTCCCAGTGTTTGCTCTGATTCATGGGAGTAATGGCTAAAACTGAGGACCGTGGTACCAGCGTGCCTGGTTTGAGTTCTTGCTCAGTCATTTACCAGCTATGGGACCTGGAAGAAATGGCTTTACTTCCAAAGTAGAGGTACTTTCTTTGTTGGGGTGTTTTAATGATTCAGTGTATAAAGGAAAGTGTGTGCTCCTGGAGTGGGGCGGGCTGTAGCAAGCAATCAGGGAAGTGTGGGCTCAGCTCCGTGGAGACCCGGACGACTTAGGAAAGGTGGGAAAGGGAGCAATGACTGTATTCACACTTAAACTCATGTATTTGGATGGGCTTTGGTCATGTTTGGTAGAGGTGTTAATATGGGTGAAGTGTTGCCTTGTTTCATATTTAAAATGACAATTTTGTTTCGTAAGATACACTTCAAGGGACTTTGCTTTTGCTACTCTACAGCTTAAGTGTACTTTGTTTTCCCACATAATTCCTGAAAATAGTTGATCCGGTGAACAATGAAAGTGGTCAATAAGTCATTTAAAGCACACAGGGTATTAAAATACGATACCTAGTTAAGTCCTTATGGTGGGAATTCTTGAGTTCATAGGTGTTGAATGTTCAGTCCCTTTTGCTATTTATTATTTTAGCTAATTAAACATCTTAATAGAAAAAATCCTTGAAATGTGCTACTTTCCAAATGTTCTTAAGATATAATTCATATATATTTCAAGATAAAAAGTAATGTGTCCTTAAGGAGAATTGCCCAGAAATAACTACATATATTGATTTAATGACTACCTGATAATGAACACAGAATTAACCTGTAGGATTGGCTTGACAAGTCTCTTCTAAGTGTCTGCTTTTTATCTCCATCTTCCTCAGTTTCTTTGATTGATGCAGATACAAAACATTCGGTACATGTGTGTGTGAGCTAAGTTGCTTCAGTCATGTCCGACTCTTTGTGACCCTACGGACTCTAGTCTGCCAGGTTTCTCTGTGCATAGGATTCTCCAGGTAAGAATATTGGAGTGGGTTGTCATGCCCTCCTCCCGGGAATCTTCCCTACCCAAGGATCAAACCCATGTCTTATGAGACCTGCATTGGCAGGTGGGTTCTTTACCACTAGTGCCACCTGGGAAGAACATACATTTGGTGGCTCCTCTCAATCCACTGTCATTCTCTGTACCTTTACCTCATGTTATTTTTTGTGTTATAGCACTTATCCCAACTTAACCTAGCTTTATTTGCTTATTTATCATCCATCTCCCCGACCTGAATAGAAGTTGATATGTACAAGACTCATTTGTTCATTGCTGTATTTCCCAAACCTACCATAATGCCTGGCAGAAATTCAGTAAATATTTGTTGAAAGAAGAAATTTACACATAGAAGTTTGTGCTTAGTCAAGACTCCTAGACAAGATTGTGCTGCTACGTGGATGTAGTTTTGTAAACATTGTTCACTAAATATAATGGAATGCTTATTCACTAAAAACTCAAAACAAAATTTGGGCAATACAAGGAAATATCAATAAAAAAATGTTAAATCCTTCTCCAACCCTCAGAAAATGATGTAATATTTTGTTGTGTTATCCCCTTCATGTGTATGACATCACATCATAATTATGTGCCATCCTGGATATATTATTTTGTATGCTGGATTTCTTTCACTTGTATTATATCATCAGCATCTTTCTATACTTTTATAAATATTTTATGAAGACTTCTATTTTAAATAGTAGAGTTGAAATCCTCTTCTTCCCACCCCCAAACAACACAAGTAATGAAAAAACAGAGAAGAAAATCCACCTGTAATGAAACAAGTCGTTGGCAGCAACCCCAGAGCACAAACATTGAAGTACACCTCCATGTCTAGAACGTGTGGATACAGATGAAGGAAGACTTAAGAAACTACCCATATTCCATCATCTTGGACCTTGAACGAGGTGCAGATTTCCTTCAAATCAAGTACACTTCCATCAAAGACGTCTCCAGTGTTTCCTTAATTAACCTACAGCCATAGATAGACTCTGGGAGAAGTTGGAGCGACTCTGTAAATATCCAGACATCACCACTGAAAGGCAGACAAGATGGAACTGGAGAAGTAATTCTGAGGTGCCATGTTCATTTTCTTTTCCCAGCCTGCTGGCTGAGGGTGTCCAGTGGAAGTGAAGTGTGAAAAGGAGGGAGGGGAGGCAGCGACTGCCTGTAGGGGGCCCACTGGAGCAAGCAGAGGGAGGAGCAGGGGGCAGCAGAAAGGAAAGGCTTTCTGGAAGAGCTTGCCAAGGCTTTTAGGGAAACGCATTGCTTATTTCAAACTGAGAATATACTGAGACACTGAATAATATTTGGTGACTTAAAGAGTGAATACTTTCTCCTTATCCTGTTTGATAGAGAGACATGGCCACTAGGGAGAAACTAACCCATTAAGATTAGAAATGAGAATGAAATAGCTGAGCTTGTGCAAACTTCATGTAGTTTACAGAAAGAGGTTAGCACAAAGATAAGGGCCATAAATCAAAGATTAAGCAACATGGCATGAAAGGGCATGTTTCTGCAGTTGTAAAATGAGCTTTGCAGCAAAAGGTGAAGCTGAGCTTTTCAAATTGCTGGAATGTCACTGTTTATTTATGAGGCAAGATAAAACTCATTTTTAGATAAATGACTAAATTGAAATACCATAATACGTACCATTCAGGCGCCGTTATGGTTTAAAAAATGTGACTATAAAAATGTCACATTATTACGGAACCTATTTGTTGGTTGGGTATTTTCTGAGTCCCATCTACTCAGTGTATTGACTCCCACTAGGTTTTACTGCTGCCCACCTTGCGTAGCCGGTACACAGTAGCTATTGTATAAGCAAGATAGAGTTCTTTCTACCTCATGGGCCCTGAAGGGTTTCAGGAATGTGGGCCAGAGCTTGTGTTGTTGTTCATGGTATTAGATGAAATAGAAATAAAGGCCCTTTGCTGACAGAGACCATACCTCATTTACAGAAAGCGGTAGGTTCTTCAAAATTCAAGTTTGCATTTCATCTGAAACTTGAAAATCTTACATTCTAGTTGTTTCCCATTTCCCTTGAGCAGTCAAAAACTCTTAGGGTGTCTCTCTGCCAGATTTAGCCAAGGCTGAGTTTACTATGTGCGTGCCTGACACACACATAGTTTACCATGTGAGTTTACTAAGACAACGCGCTTAGTCGTGTCTGACTCTTTGCAACCCCATGGACTGTAACCAGGCTCCTCTGTCCATGAGATTTCCCAGGCAAGAGTACTGGAGTGGGTTGCCATTTCCTTCTCCAGGCGATCTCCCTGACCCAGGGATCAAACCTGAGTCTCTTGCGTCTCCTGCGTTGGCAGGCGGGTTCTTGACTTGCTGAGCTGGTAACTCACTAAGAAAAACCAGTGCATGACTGCATGACAGTAGCAGTCCTGCATTTTATGTGCCTCGCTGGTGAGTCATGTTCATAAATTGCATTTTACATTTTATCATGCTACCAGCACAATTTTTGGAGACAGTTGGAAATAGGAAGTCAGAAACAAAGGGCAAATGGAAGCTGTGATTTGGAATGGAGGCCACTAGGAAGAGCAGGTTGGTATGGAAAACCGAGCTTTGGGAAGCACAGAGAAGTGAATTAAGAGAGTAAATCAGGTGACAGTATGAGATGATGCTACAACAGGCTTGCATCCTCTGAAGAGGTGATAAGAAGAAGAACTCAAGGAAATGAAAATAGAGTGGCAAACCAGTAATAGTAAAGATGTTCAAACCATTTGCAGGCACTGTCCTAGATGCTTTACAAATGTTAACTCACCTTCACCGTAGCCCAGTGAGCTAGGAATGACTGACATCTCCACTGTATAGGTGGAGAAAAAAATTGAAGTGGAGGAAGTTTTAAAACACTTTGCTCAAGTTACACAGCTAACAAGAGGCCCAGCTGGGATTTGAACCTAGTACTTTAGACTCAAGCCCATGCTCTTGGTCTTTATATTGTTTTGTCTCTCAGACACCTGTGACAAATTAAGATGCTTTGTAAAAGTTTAAGTGTTCTCTGTACAAACGAATGAGTTGGCAGTTAGGTCTTTATTCAAGGTCAACACCTGATTCATACTTGAGACAATTCCAGGATAGAGGTAATGAGTAAGAGGGTCGTATCAGTGGACAGAAATTAGTGAAATTGAAAGAGGAAAATATAGGGTGGATTAGAGAAATTACTGTAATAATGAAGCCTCATCTTCAAACTGGGTTCATATTAGACAAATTGTTTCTTTTAGAAGTTCTAGCCTGCAATTGAAAAATTTCCTTATAGAAAATGTGCAAATATTGTGCAGTTTTACAGTTCAGTTGTTCAGTCACTAAACTGTGTTTGACTCTTTGCAGCCCCATGAACTGCAGGCTTCCCTGACCTTCACTGTCTCCTGGAGTTTGCTCAAACTCACATAGTTTGCTTAAACTCATGTACTTTACAGTAGTCCTAGAATAAACAGCATGTGAACTATTTCGTTGTCCCCTATGCAGATGAATTAGACACAGAGTTTAGATAAGCGTCCAGTAATTAGTGATTTTTCTTTTCAATTTAGGACACTTAGGCAAAAATGATATTGACCCTCTTGGTGTGGATTTAGTTCAGTGTTTAGGAAGTATTATTAAATTGCCAGAGATATTATTAAATCAGTATAGGTTTGGCCAGAATGTACTTTTAAATGCATTTGACAATGTGCCTTCACTTTTAACAACACAATTAAAAGTATAGGAGGAAGACTTTTAGGCAATTTCAATACATATTTTCAAGCATGTTTTCCCTGTTTCTTTTTTCTTGACAACGAAGATATTGTATAATTGTTTTTAAAATAAAAATAACACCTAATGTTTTAGATTCATCTTTAGTGGAATATATTTGTTAGGGAGAGCAGTTTTATAGACAAGTTTCAGTTGAACAGTTGTCAGAGACCCAAAGGATAGGCTTCTTTATATGCCATATGTAGGGCTGTGTCTTGACAATGTCAAAGCAACTGCTTAGTTCAATTAACTATTTGATTTTGGAATCAAATAAGAAAAACTAGTTATTTGGTTAAAATAATCTGTCTTTGTTATTTTCTTTCATCTTCTTCAGTCGAAAGTACCCACTTGTAGAGAAGCTGATGCACCAGCTCTTACGAAAAGTAAAAGGTGCGTCATTTATGCTGTTGCAGGAAGCCTGACCCCAGTAACCTTTAACACTGGCTAGTTTTGGCAGATGGTTACTCTGTAACTGTTGTGCTTTGGGACTCCTGGGAAGTAAACTGTATGTCAGAAGTTTATCAGAGAGTGCTCTTGGGACCAGCACCTCTGGGAGGGAGTGAGCAGGAGAAATTGGGCTCTGATGCAGTCTCACCAAAGGCCTGAGTCGATCAGCAGAGAGTGGAGGATCTCTGTCTAGCCGGGGGGCGATTCCCAGAGAAGAAGAAGCTGAGGGCTGTCGGGCAACATCATTCCCAGCAACTGGGGATGATGTCCTTCCGTCTTGAACTAGAAGCAACAGTGCCCTCTAGAATAAATGACTAAAATATTTGGAAACTTTAAGAAGGAAATAATAAAAAAATAATATCTGTATCTTATTTACATTGAAGTTATATATAGTGTTATCACAGAAGCCTCATTTTACAAGGAAATGAAACCAAGAAAAATTTTATTCAAAGAACTCTTTTGCATGGAAAAGGGAAGCTGTCATGTATTTAGTTACTGGTCATCAGGAGAATGCACACGTGTGTACGAGTGTGTAATAGATAAGTAGGATGAGCTACTTTTAGTCTTGTGCACTGTATTAGGAGTGTGGAAGTGAAAGTGGCTCAGTCATGTCTGACTCTTGTGACCCCATGGACTATACAGTCCATGGAATTCTCCAGGCCAGAATACTTTCCCTTCTCCAAGGGATCTTCCCAACCCAGGGATCAAACCCAGGTCTCCCATGTTGCAGGTGGATTCCTTACCCACTGAGCCACAATGGAAGCCCTGTTAGGAGCTTAACCTATCATTTAATCTGTGGATCTCCTTTGTGAGGGAGGTACTGTTCTCTTGATGGTACTGGTACATAGACAGACTCAGACAGGGTAAGTGACATCTGATATCACACAGCTAGTTTGTGTTATCTTCATGACTCGAAGCCAAGTTCATCCAAATCAAAGCCCTTTTTTGGATCCCATGCAGTATTGTTAGTTATAACCCTTTAACTCTAGCCAGAGATTTTCTGCTTCAGTGGTTAACTTTCTTCCCTTGTTTTAATCATGTCTCCTTATCCAGGTTTAGGTCCTCACAAATCCCAGAAATTTGCTTTTGACCCTTGAGAAAATTTCTACTGGTAAAAGGCAAATATTTTTATACTCACTTATCAGGGCTGTAGTGCAGATGACAGTGGACTGGCATCCTATGATAACGGGTCCCTTCTGGGATGATTTCTGCCCCGTACTTCTGTCCCCATTTAGTAGATGTGTCAGTGGGTAAAGGAAATTCATGATGCTAAAACATGGTTAGGAGTCAGAGGTCAAGCTGGGTATACCGATTCCAAATCCCATGCTTAATCCCCCTTCAGTGAGATTAATATGGGGAAGGAGGTGTGTGTGTGTGTGTGTGTATACGGTAAGTATAGAAACACTCTAAACTTTGAATGACCCCACATTATTAAAGGCATTTCACTTATGATGAGGGGTTCTTGGAACCAGTAGAAAGAAATCATTTGGGGTACTGCTAGGAAAAATATAAATATATACACTTGAAGTATATGCCTTTTGAAATGAATTTAAACCCCATTTAAATTAGAATAACTTCCTTTGGATCTCTCATTTGGTTAGAATGCCTGGACAGTGTTCTTTTACACTGTGTTCTATGTTTTGAGGAACTATGGTTGACTGATCCCCACAGTTGAATCAGGTTACAAATGACACAAAACTTCCTTTGCTCTGTGACAATCAGCATCCTCTGATTTGTTTTTGACAGCACAATCGAAGTAGGCAAGATTCTCTTGTTTCTTTGCTTGTTTGAGTAGGATGCTGCTTGTGTCAGGTAGTCCATGAGGACTTTAAGACATTTGTCAGATTTTCATATAATATTTTATCTTCTATAGTAAAAAAAAAAAAGGAAAAAGGCAAGTCATTGTAATATTTTCAGTCACAGATGTTCTTTGATAAAAATAAATGACAATCTCAATTTGAAGTATTCTATGTTTTTTCTCAAGCAGTGATTACTTTATTTGTATGTCTTTGGTTTCTATGCAAATCTTAATTTAATGGAGGATTTCAGGAACAGTTGAATGAAACAGATATTTCCACATGATTGGTGCAGTGTCCCATATATATTGTATAACTCTGTATTATAAATTATTTGGGGCTTTAATATTGAAAACAGATGACAGCTTGTTTGCTTTTTTGAAATAAGAAAAGAAGGCTATTCGTATACAAACTTGCAGAAGTTTAACTACATCATGAATGCATGCCTTCATTAACAACCATAACTCAGCTTCCCAGTTTATCAGTATTAATCTAAATGGCTGTAAACTTAATTATCAGTACTAGTGCTGCAGTCAAGACCAACTAAGAATTTATTGTTTTTCTTATTGTTCTGGGTATTAAAGTGGTCACAGAACTACAATAATACTGTTTAATATCTATCGCTACATGTATTATGTGATACTGATAATTTATAAAGTTTATGAATGAGAACCAAATTAAAGATGCCCTTTGAGTTCTCTTTTTTCCCTCACAGTGAAGTTAGGAATCAAGTAGTAATATAATATCTTGAGAATTCATATTTAATAGACAAGGATTTAATGAAGACTTTCAGGTTTCACTGTTACTTTAGATCCCCATAGTATTTGAATGTGGTTTCGTATGTCATTTGAATCTCTTGGCCTGAGTCTTCAAGGGAATGTTCATTTCCTAAAACCTCTTTCTGGGATAAACATAAGCATTTATAGAAGAATTCATACACACCTCTGCTTCTAGGGTAGCCTAAAGGTATATGCATACACAGGCAGGAAGGTGTCAGATACCGGGACAGGGACTTGGGTCTTATACAGGGAGGAAGGGTGGCAGCTTGCGAATTGGTGTCCTGATTTAAAGGAAGCAACTGGGTTTGTCATCGTTTTGAAAAGTAGTACCAATTTCTCTGCATCTAATGTTCAAGAGAAGATAAAAATATGGATGTTTTTGTAAAATTCCTTAACTTTAGAACACTGAGAAGACCAAATCAGTCCCTGATGTGGGCTGCATATGGCCTGAAGGCATCCAGTGTTCACATTCCCATCTAAGTCATGGGAAACTGGAGTTCTGATCGTCTTCCATTGGACGTACATGGAATGCCAGGACAGTTTGAGTAGGAAACTAATTATCTTAATACAATCTTCAAAATGGAATCAGAGCCAACTTTGCATAGACTTAAATTTTCTTCTTCAAGTGTGGAAAATGCTCCAGTGTTCTAGTTTAAGCCACATATACATACATTTTAGCCCAGAAAGGAGGTGGGGGTATAGGAAGTTGGAATCCTGTTTCATTTGGGATGCTGTCTTTTTATTGATTGGTCCAAAATTGAATACCCAATTTCCTCTTTCGCATTTATATCTCAGCATGAGATTTCCTTTCCTGATTTAAGCCTTTGTGGTCAGTTTTTATCTGATCATTTGTCTGTCTGATATCCTTGATATGTTTTTGTAACATTTTTAACAGAAAATGTAAGTGCTATTTATGGAAAGCAAGCTGTCGGCTGTGAAGGGTCTCTTGTGATTTCTCAGGTTGTTTTCACATTCGACTGATGCTGGCTTCTAGAACAGAAGTCTGGGAACTAACGATGAATGTTAGACCACTGAACACAGGTTTCTTTCCTTTCCAAGTCTGTCTGCAGGGGCAGAAAGAAAGGATGAATGAGAATGGAAAATATATGCATGTCGCTGAGCAGGAGGTTAATTATATTAATTTCAGACTCAACCCAGCCTGAAGACAATATAATAATCTTATAAAAAATGGAATGCCACCAAGGAGCCAAACTTCTATTACCTTTTTCCTTTTAAGAGCACAATATGTTATAGCAATCAGGAACTCATAAATTGCCCTTACAAGCAGTTCAGAAAAAGTTGCTGTGTGAAGCCTACTTAGAGCTGGAAACTGGGGGGAGATTCTTTTCCCCCATTGCACCTGAAGTGTTTTTGCCATGTGTTGAGTTTTGTTTCAGTTCAATAAAGAACATGGGAATTCTGCTGTTTCTCAAGCATGTGATGGATGTGGAGGGGTCAGGCTGAAACTGAGTTGCTTTGAATACTGAGGAGCCAAATATAAATAGTGCTCAGAAGTATGATTCCCTGACTACATATGTGAATGCGGAGAACCATCCCACGTTCCTCTCCTTTGGACTAGGATCCCTGGTAAGAATGAAGTAGGGGATGAAGATGGGAACTAATGGACGGAGAGAGGAAATATTCTAGTGCCTTCCAAAACAGACCTCTTCCTTACCTCACCAGGGAAGCTTAACGTTCCTTTTCTTCATCAATAAATACTAAGAATCACCGAGTAAAAGACCAATGATTCAAAGTGTTGACACCTTGAAGCAAGGGAAAGTTTTTCAAATAATTTACAGCAGCTATGAAAGTAATTTAAAAAGTTAATCTGCCCTTAAAGCATTCAGCTTTGTCAATTGTGCATAATATCCTCAATATTTACTATTACTTTGTGCTACAAACATAAACAGTCATTTCAATGACCCTTTTTTTTTATTAAAATATGTGAACACTTGTATTTCATTATTTCAGTGAACCATGTGAATCCCCCAAGTCCGTGGAAATTTTAGAGTGAATTTTACTGCCTCGTCACCTGTGTCTAGACAAATTTATTAGGCATTTGCTGATGGTGAGTAATACCTGTTTATTAAGCTGATTTTCAGGTTGCTTACATGAGAACTTCCATAAATTAGCTCTAGTAACCTTAGGATTTAAACTTAAATAGAGATTAGGCATTTATAAATTGATTCAAGCAATCATGAAGTAAGAGGGAAGATAGATGTTTTTAAATGCATTTTTGGCTTGAAACCCCTCCCTTACTTTCAACCCCAGGGGCCTGCTCTACCATAAAGAAGGACATTTTAAATGTTAGAATCCCTAGTGCCAGAAATTTCTACTTTATGTCTTGGCTAACCAGTGAGGATAATCAGCACCTTGTCTCTCTTAAAACTGACAGGGTGCATTTTTAAAGTGTTGAAAGAGAAGTATACAGACTTTACAGATTGAGCAGTCTCAGTTTCCTGGCCTCTATGAAGATTTGGAAACATAAGTTACTTTCAGTCGTCAGGGTAACGTGCTGTGGTCAGTAAATGAACTGGCTACGTTAGTTAGTCATTGGCATTTTCTAGTTAACACATACAAATTGGTAGTGCATACTCTGAAATAACTTCCCTAATAGCTCAGATGGTCAAGAATCTGCTTGCAGTGCAGGAGACTCTGGGTTGGTCCTTGGGTCAGAAAGATCCCCTGGAGAAAGGAATGACAACCTACTCCAGTATTCTTGCCTGGAGAATTCCACAGACAGAGGAGCCTGGAGGGCTACAAGTCTGTGGTGTCACAGAGAGTCAAACATGACCAAGTGACTAACACTCCTCCAAGACTCTAAAATACAAAATCGACATTACTTATGGTTTTATGATACCTTAATCAAAGGCACCATCTACTTCGCAGTTCGCAATTTAGTTTATTAAGAGGGCAAACCATTTAAAGATTCAGATTTATTAATCTTTTGGATATTGACCCAGCCCCAAGTTTTAAATGAAATCTGCCTAAGTTTAGGCAAATGCAAAGAACCTCTGGGTTTGGTTTTGTTTGGTTTTTTTTAGCACTTTTATTTGGAAAACTGTAGGATGTCTATGCCTTTTGTCATTGTTTAGAACTTTGGTCTGTCTTGCATCTCCTCGGCTTTGAGGAGATAAATAAAAGCCTTTATCTCTTGTGGTTCTTTAGGAAACTGCATTGTTTGGGAAAGTCTCTACCATTTTGAAGCCCACCGTTAGTATCTTGGAGATGCTGGGTAGGAGTTACATGGTGTGTCATGGGAATAGCCAGCACACAAAAGTGAACAATACCCCATCCAAAATTTAGTTGTCTCTAAAATCCTTTGTCTCATGAATTCACTTCTTGATTATGTTGCAGAATCAAAAGTTAAAGAAATATTAAATAAACTGTGAGAAGTTTAGCAAATTTCAGTCAAATACGCTGTCTTCTAGCTACCTCTTTCTCTAAGAGAGTAGAACTTCCTTGGGTGGTGCTTCATGAGATGTTTTGTATTTTAGCTATATTTGCCCATCAGCTGCATGTTCTCACAGCAATCAGTATATTGATTGCTAGCCATCGATATTAATACACCCAGAGTGATAATTTTTTGGTTTCTCCTTTTCTCCTACCTCTCCTCTCTTATTATTGTCCAAGTCACTCAGTCTAAGGGTAGAAAAAACCGAGATGGGTAGTTTGGGAGTGAAAGAATGGAACCAGGACTGCTCTGTGCCCCATCTTCCCAGCGGGAGTCACTACTCACAGCTCAGGTCCTCGGGTCGTGTCCATAGGAAGGGCAACTACATGTGTCCAGTGACCTCTGGGAAGCAACAAGCTGGCATCTCTCACAGTGATTCACATCATTGGATGTGGATTTGGGTGCTAAAGAAAAGGCAGGACCATTTCAGTCCATATGCAGCTAGTTGTATCAATAATGCCATCACTAATTACCAAAGCTTTATGGAGTGCCCAGTCAAGTGCAGGTACCCTAGTCCCTGTATAGTCACTTAATCCTCACGACAGGGACTTTGATGACCATTTTCCCCAATTGACAGATAAAGAAACTGGAGCTTGTAGAGAGGCTAAGGAACTTGCCGTGGCCCTTCTCCAGGTCAGTGGTGGTGAAAGGATTCAATCCTGGTCCCAGACCCATAGCTTTTACACAGCTGTATCTTCCCAACTGTGTTCTTCACTCAGCAATATGTATAATGCATCCCACAGTATGAGCTTCTTCATTTGTCCGTTTTTTTCCATGGTAACAGTGTGATAAGCAGACTGTGTTCTTTTTCCAGTGGCAGAATGTTTAAAATTTATTGTTCTTATCTTAGAGATGTATAGGGGATCTTTGCAACTGATATGTGAAGATCTATCTCTATATTTTCCTTAAGTAAGAAGCAAAATAGAATGTCTTTTTTCTTCCTTTCCTCCTAACCTTGTGATTACACTTGCATTGGAAGAGATCCCATGGCAGATGGCATCTGAGAGTATTTTTAACAAATATGTTCCTTATAAACATTGTATGACCTTCATACCAACCAGGTTTTCTAATGACACAATAAAAACAGAACACTTTAATGTTGAAACCTACCTAGGTACTTAGCTGTCAAACTAAATGGACTGTAGCCCATGAGGCTCCTCTGTCCATGGGATTTCCCAGGCAAGAATGCTGGAGTGTGTTGCCGTGCCCTCCTCTAGGGAAATATTCACGACCAAGGGAGCAAACCCACGTCTCTTAGGTTTCCTGCATTGGCAGGTGAGTTGTTTACCACTAGCGCCACCTAGGAAGCCCTGCCAAACTAAATCAGCCAATATCATTTTCTGCGAGCCTCTTATGTAGATAGCTCAGTGTCTACTTCTGGAGTTTAACCCTTGCCAGTCAAGTAGTTTTTTCATGCCCCCCCTTCATCTCACTGTCCTCCTAGCAATCACTACAGTCTAAAGTCTTTTAACTCAAGCCGAAACTTACCGTTATATTAGGTACATTTTTTTAATTCAGTAATTTTCATTGGAGACTGTTAAACTTAGTTCAGATTTTAATTACTGTTGGAAAGAACAGATTGCTTTTATATATAAGCAGTTACTTAAACTGAAATAATGAAACATTAGTAATTATATCTTTATCTATGCTTTAATGAATCACTGAAACGGTTTTGTAACTAAGCTCTGCAGAGATAATCTTTAAAATGATATTCTTTGAAAATGTTTTTGGTTTTCTCTTAGGTGTAGGTATTGAGTGTTTGGGAGAGGCCAAGCATGCTTTATCATGTTTGGCAAAGCCTTTCCTCCTTGGTTCTCCTGACATTTGGGGTCAGATCGTTCACTGTTGTGGGGGCTGTCTGTGTGCATTAGGGGATACCGAGCTGTATCTTTGGCCTCTACCAGTCACAGGTGAATATGTAACCTCCTCCCAGATGTGACAGTTAGGAATGTCCAGACGTTGCCCCATGTCCGCTAGGGGCAAAATCACCCCAGACTGAGAGCTGTTGCTCTGTTGTTCTCCAGCTGAGAATGCTTAGAGAGGGATCAAAATATCAGCGCTGGTGATGAACAAGCTACAGAAGATAAGGTGCCTAAGGCCTAAGACCAAGATAGGTTTCTTTTTCCTTTCTTTTCAGACACCTTTACCCAAGTGTCACCTTACCAGGCCCTCTCTAGCCACTGTTAAAAACCAGTACAACCTTATGACTCTCAGCCTCACTTGCTCTATTGATCTCCCTTGCATCTGTCTCAGCCTGGAGTTACATATTGCTTGTTGCTTTTTTCCCCTGTCAAAATGTAAGCTATATTACCTTCAAGACTCATTTCAGAAAATTTTAAATTGCTTTTTTAAAAAATATTTTTAAAAATGTAAGTTACATGAATGCAGGAAATTTGTGTTTTATTTAGTCCTGTAAGTGCAGTACACAGACCAATACCTGACACATAATTTGTAACCCATGAGAAATTGTTGACTGAGTGAGTCAGTTATTTAGAGACACTTTCTATAAAAAAAATAGAGTGAGGCTATTAAAGATCACTAATATAGCTGAAAATAAATTGAGAGAATTGTTAATGGAAAAGAAGCATGGCTTTAAGTATAATAAAATCTACCTAATGATTTTATAATTAATTGTTTCATAATTGAGATTTAGGTTTTTCCCTCATTTGATGGAATTAGTTGTACGAGAGTCCATTTTTCATGTCAAGCAACAATGGCTTCAGACAAGAGAAAGCCTTGAGCTGTAAGGAAATGAGGAGTGAAAGTCCAGATGATGCATGAAGTCAGAAAACAGTTGGAAAGTACCAACATTTCTTATACAAGCAACCATTGAAAAATGTGTCAATAAGCAAAAGCCTGTCATTAGACAGTTTCACTGGAAGGTACGGAAGAACAAATACAGCATTCCTTAAAATGCTTGTTTTGTGGTTTGAGAAGTAACAATTGAAGTTTGGAATTTAGGGGAAGTAATTTATTGAGTTTAAAATTCTCATTCTGTATTTTAAAATCTTTTCTTGCTTTATGCTCACTCTTTCAGCTCCCTTAATTTAACCAATTGCAAATGTTTATAAGTACCATTACACGCAGTCTTTTGAATTGAAGTAGTTGCCTTTAGTAGAAAATCTGAATTTCATCATAAAGATGGAGCACAAAATCCTTGGCTTAGATATAAGGCCCAGAAATGAATGGGATAAAATGCTGTCAGCTTAGCAAATAGTAACTATACGCATTCCACCAAATGTGCTTTTGTCTTGAAGAATTATGGACGGATGTACCAGGCATGGTAAAGATTGCAGCCCCCTTCAGGCTGTATACTGAATACCACTTGAAATTGTATATGAAAGGAATAGCTGACCTGGCCAAAGGCAGACACCAGAATTCACTAGCATTGTCAACAAAAGGTCTGTGACAATGGATCTTTAAAAAAAAAAAATGTTAATATCAAAGTACCTATTGTTTCTTACTTTTAAACAGAGGATTAATATAATTAATGAAAATACTGGATTTTTTTTTCTCATACATACTTCTTGAGATATATGTAAAGTCCTGAAGAGTCCAAGGCAGCCCTAGGTCAATGGATTGGGCCCTGTTTATCATGGATTAGTCACAGAAGAAGAACCAAAGGAAGAGTGTGTCCTATTCCTCTTGTTTGCTGTGGTTTGGAGGGGTGTTGGCTCGCATAGTATGTTGGTGGTATGTCCTTGCCTGAGACCTTTCTCCGAGGCTCTCTGTCCAGTGTTATTCCCACCCTCCATTTGTGGCATAACATGACCATATCTTATCCCTCATGGGTTATAGCATAGCTCAACATCTGGAGCCAGAGGTTTTGATAAAGTTTTATAATGGGAATAGGAGGTGACAGGAAACAAAGAGGAAATAGAGTTGACTTTCATTCCCTGAAATTCTGTCTGATAGTAGAACATTTTAGGAATGTGTGTGTGCGTGTGTGTGCGTGCTCAGTCGCTTCAGTCATGTCCGACTCTTTGCGAACCCATGAGCTACAGCCCAGCTGGCGGCTCTGTCCATGGGATTTTCCAGGTAAGAGTGCTGGAGTGGGTTGCCATGCCCTCCTCCAGGGAGTCTTCCTGACCCAGGGATTGAACCCACGTTCCCTGTAGCTCCTGCAGTGAAGGTGGATTCTTTACCAGTGAACCACTGGGAAAGTCCCATTTTAGGAATTTATTCAATCAGTGGACATATTAAGCTTCCATTATTTGCAAAACATTCCTGATATGTGATGTGGGGGATACAGAGATGAGTATGAATTGCTTTTTTTCCTGCCCTCCAGGAAAGCATGCCTTCTAATGACTTCCTTCCTTGAGGTGGCCCACTACAACCCATAGCTACAGGTCTTTCTGGAACTGTTAGGGATTCAGGAACATCATGCTCCTGTGACTTTTGCACATCGGACAGGATGGCTTACACTGTATCGTTTGGTAGCATTTTTGTACTTCTTTACACTTCATCCTCCCAAGGACTTTTTTTAAACTTAAAAATGTATTTCATTTATCCCATGATTTGCTCTGTGTGGTTTTCTATTTTCTAAGTACATGAGCATCACTAGAACAGGTTAAAAGTAGAATTCCAGTGTCAAAGATGAGGGGATCAAGTTTGTCTCAAATAGCTGATGATGTTTCCAGAATCAAAATAAAACTTCCTCTTTTCTCTATTCAAGTAGAAGGCAGTTTGACCAATGAACTCAGCTTCTGCCTCCTGCAAAGCATGGATTCATGGACTAATAGAGTTTTAAAACTCTAAAGTTATTAGAGATGATTTCAAAGATAGCGAAATTAGTAGACACTGAAATACACGTTCCTGCTAGTCACTGAGTAATAAGAATTTCACATTTTTATCTGCTTATCTGATGATTTCCTGGGGTTTAGGTGAATCAAAGTAGAGTTGATAAAGGATCTATTTGATCTATTTTTGGCATGTCCAGTGCATAGTAGCATAAAGCTGAGAAGTCAATTCTAAAATCTTTTAGTAGCCACAAAAAAGTAATAATGTTGACTGTTGAGATATATTATGAACTGTGGGGTTGACATGTATATAATTATGGATACAATGAAAGAAGTTGTCAGTGGATTGTGTAGGGTTTCTTTTAAAAGCACATTAACAAGATTACCGAATAATTAGAACACAGTTTGAGGCAAGCTTTGCAGGAATGATTCCCAGATGTGACTGAGCTAATTTTTATCATTAGATTAAACTCAGTGGTTTAATGCAGCTGGAGCAAAAAACATATACTTCAGTAGGACTTGCAGGAAGCCAGAGTTGTTTGACTTTCTTCATTTTACTCACAAATTATTTGGAAAGATAGACTATGAATTCTTTGTCATCCGTAATATATTATAGCTTTCTGGAAGGTCTGTGTGAGTAGTGCTTTTCAAAGCTTGCTGGGATAAAGTGGTCATCATAGCATCTTTACCACAAAGAACATCTGCTCACCAGCTCTGCCTTCTTTGGTTGTAGGAGTGCTTTAGGGAATGATTTCTTTTTTGTCTCTTGACAGACTTCTGTGCTCAAGGCCAGACTGCAGAGATAACAATAGTGTGTGTGTGTGTTTGTGTGTGTGTGTGTGCACACAAGTGTAGAGTATGCTAAAATCATAAGCCTAACCATAAAAGAATATGCTGTTTCTCTGGGGATCCTGAAAGTTCTTGGTTCTTTCACATATGTGTAGATATTCTCAATTTGAAAAAAAATTACTGATTTTCACTTGACTGCCTTCTGATTATGCTCTCAATTTCTAGAGATGTTTTACATTTTTAACTAAAATAACACATTCATTCTGATACCTTGGAATGATGAGCATCGTATTCAAGCAGTTCTGTTTGTGGCTTATTTGTAGAATATTATGAAAAGAAATATCTAATGCTTTTTCATCTAAAATAGAACTGTGAAGTTTTTGTGGGAGAAAAAGGTTGAATTTGGCAAACATTCATCTTGATTTTTCCTCTCATGCCATTTCTTTTTTTTTTTTTCTTGTTTTTGCCATACAATGTCATGATATCACCATGGGTTTACATATGCTTCCCCTCCAGAACCCCCCTCCCTCCTCCCTCCCCCCCGGGAAATCTCGCTGCACCAGCCCCGAGCATCAATCCTGGGCTGGCGATTGATTAGACATATGATAATTAACTTGTTTCAATGCCCTTCTCCCATATCATCCCACCCTTACCCTCATCCACAAAGTCCACGAGTCTATTCTATACATCTGCGTTCCTTTTGTTGTCTCCCATGTTGGGTTCTCGTTACCGTCTTTCTAAATTCCATATATATGTGTTAATATACTGTATTGTTGTTTTTGCTTCTGGCTTACTTCACTCTGGATAATGGGCTCCAGTTTCATCCATCTGAGTAGAATTGCTTCAAATGAATTTTTTTTTAATGCTGAGTAATATTCCATTATGTATATGTACCACAGCTTTCTTATCCATTTGTCAGATGATGGGCATCTAGGTTGCTTCCATGTCCTGGCTATTGTAAACAATGCAGTGATGAACATTGGGGTACACATGGCTCTTTCAATTCTGGTTTCCTCGGTGTATATGCCCAGCAGTGGGATTGCTGGGTCATATGGCAGTTCTATCTTCAGTTTTTTAAGGATTCTCCACACTGTTTTCCATAGTGGCTGTACTAGTTTGCATTCCCACCAACAGTGTAAGAGAGTTCCCTTTTCTCCACATCCTCTCCAGCATTTATTGCTTGTAGACTTTTGGATGGCAGCCATTCTGACTGGTGTGAAGTGGTACCTCACTGTGGTTTTGATTTGCATTTCTCTGATAATGAGTGATGTTGAACATCTTTTCATGTGTTTGTTAGCCATTTTTATATCTTCTTTGGAGAAATGTCTGTTAAGTTCTTTGGCCCACTTTTTAATTGGGTTGTTTATTTTTCTAGAATGGAGCTGCAGGAGTTGCTTATATATTTTTGAGATTAATTGTTTGTCCGTTGCTTCATTGGCTATTATTTTCTCCCATTCTGAAGGCTGTCTTTTCACCTTGCTTATAGTTTCCTTTGTTTTGCAAAAGCTTTTAATTTTAATTAGGTCCCATTTGTTTTTTCGTGTTTTTATTTCCAATATTCTGGGAGGTGGGTCATGGAGTATCCTGCTTTGGGTTATGGCAGAGAGTGTTTGGCCTATGTTATCCTCTAGGAGTTTTATAGTTTCTGGTCTTATGCTTAGATCTTTGATCCATTTTGAGTTTATCTTTGTATATGGTGTTAGAAAGTGATCTAGTTTCATTCTTTTACAAGTGGCTGTCCAGTTTTCCCAGCACCACTTGTTAAAGAGGTTGTCTTTTCTCCGATGCGTGTATTTATCTCTGGGCTTTCTATTCTGTTCCATTGATCTATATTTCTGTCTTTGTGCCAGTACCAAACTGTCTTAATGACTGTGGATTTGTAGTATAGCCTAAAGTCAGGTAGGTTGATTCGTCCAGTTCCATTCTTCTTTCTCAAGATTGCTTTGGCTATATGAGGTTTTTGGTATTTCCATACAAATTGAGAAATTATTTGTTCTAATTCTTTGAAAAAGACCTCGGGTAGCTTGATAGGAATTGCATTAAATCATGCCATTTCTTATTAAAAACATAAAAATAAGTGCTTCCCTTCCTATTGCTCTCTTTTTCTCAGCCTTTGAATATTGAAAATAACCAAGCACATTATGAGCAAAGCAAATTATTTGTATTTTGTTTTTACCTCTTAATTTTCAATATGTAAAAAATACCACAAATATTGATTATATTTATATTTTTCTCAAATTTCTGGGACCCTCCCATTATTTCAAATTCTGAGGGACATTTATCTTTCATTCAAAATATATTAACAGTTGGTATACAAATAGGAAAATCTTAATTTTCCAAGTATTTTATATGTTCCTTAAATAAATGTGGGATATAGAAACAAAATAAAGTTTATTCTCTCTATTTGTTAAGACATCTTTGTTCCTTAAAGGGAAAAAAGATATATGAATCTGGCTTTCAGTTTCTGGAATGCTATGGTCTAGAGAATCACTGTTGTTCATTACCTTGGTGTTATTAAATAATGTTCTGATAACAAAAGTATTCATTGTCTAAGTCATCACAGTTTGGTTAAAAGGTGAACTATCCTAAGAGGAAAATACTGATAAAGTGACTGGTTATAAAAGTAGCCTTCTAAAATCTCACTAAGCTGATGTTTTTATTAATCGGTTTTGGGCTGATTATAACATGCTTACAACAATGTAACACACACAAAAAATTCAATGCTAAAAATATGGTACACATGCAGTCCATATAACAAAACAAATTGATTGCAAGAATTCATCAATTCTGGGACTTCCCTGGTAGCTCAGTGGTAAAGAATCCACCTGCCAGTGCAGAAGGCGTGGGTTCGATCCCTTACCTCGTAGGATCCCACATGCCTCGGAGCAACTAAGCCTGTGCACCACAACTACTGAGCCTGTGCTCTAGAGCTGGGAAGCCACAGCTCCAGAGCCCACATGCCCTAACTGCTGAAGCCCCAGTGCCCTGGAGCCCGTGCTCTGCAGCAAGAGAAGCCGCTGCACTGGGAGGCCCCAGCACCGCAACCGAGGGTAGCCCCTGTTCACCACAAGGAGAGAAAAGCCCGTGCAGCAGTGAGGATCCAGCACAGCCAAAAATAAATAAGTAAATAAAGTAATACATATAAAGAATCCATTAATTCAAAACAATTGATGTTGCAAAACTGCCTGAATCACGTATAAATCCATTGATAAACAAGGATCCGGCAGAGTGAGACCAGTGAACAATTAAAAGTGAGAGAACAAAAATGGATGAGGACATAAGTAGATATTTCATGTGAAAATTATTTTAGAATCAAAGGGCAAGAGAAACCCCTGGGAAAATTGATGACATTTTTGAATATTCTTTGAAGTAATAGCTCTAGTGTAGGCTGAACTGTAGTGTAATTTTGTCACAAAAGAAAAATTATGTCTACTTGATTCAATCTTTCCTCCAGTTCATTGCTGCAGTTATAGCTTAAAATTTTCCTTATGATATAATTTTAATGAATTTATTTAAGATAATAACCCAACATTATGTTTTTCACTATTTCAGTGAAAAGGTGGCTTAGCCTTTTCCTGTTACCAATTTTTCTCTGATAACGAGAGCCTCATGATAAAGCCACCTGAACTATTCATCACTAGATGGACTCTGGATTATCCATCACCAGTGATTATGAGTAGAATGTGCCTCAGTTGTTGCCTTCATTAAAATCCCAAAGCATTTATTTGTTTCATCTCAAAATACTAATTTAGCACAGTAATTCTCAACTCTTGTCAGACTTTAAAATGACTTGCTCCCAGGCTCCACTCCAAGAACAGCTAAATCAGAATCTCTAAGGTTTGGAGCTTGAGAAAAACCTGTTTTTTGTTTGTTTGTTTTTAAGACTTCCCATGAGATTCTAGTGAGTACCACTGATAGTACCTCAAAAGGTATTAACTTCCAATGATTCGCTTTGCAGAATCAAAAAATGCTGTTTTCTTTCTACTAGCACGGTTTTAATGTCTTAAAAAAGTTCTCAGGTTTTCCCTTACATAAGTCAAATTTGAAAAAGTAATGGTAACCTGTTAGGTCTTTATTGACAAGAAAGAGAATATTCTTAACCATAATAACTCATTTCTGCATTTTGAACCATATATTTCTTTAACTTTTTTCTGCTGTTAATTACTCTCTTTAAAGAAACCATCACACTGCTCCTTGTGTTCTGAGAGGTTGAGGATCTGGGAGGCAGGGCCTCTTCAGACTTGTCACACTTCACTTTCTCTATTCTTTTCTGTATCCTACTGTAGACACATAAGTGTATCCTGCAGGAGACCCTGGTTCAATTCCTGAGTCGGGAAGATCCGCTAGAGAAGGGATAGGCTACCCACTCCAGTATTCTTGGGCTTCCCTGTGGCTCAGCTGGCTAGGAATTTGTCTGCAATGCCGGAGACCTGGGTTCGATCCCTGAGTTGGGAAGACCCCCTGGAGAAGGGAAAGGCTACCCCTCTAGCATTCTGGCCTAAAGAATTCCATGGACTGTAGAGTCCATGAGGTTGCAAAGAGTTGAACACAACTGAGCGACTTTCAGTTTCTCTTATTCCCTAAATCTATGGTAGTGCTTCATTGAGCTGAAATCCTTCTGCTGGAACTGCCTTGCCTGTGACCATCCTGTTTGTCTACCCATCTTGCCGCCTCCCATCCTCGCCAGCCTGTAGGCCACCTCCGAACGTCCACACCCTTCTGCTCCCCCATCAGCTGAATGTTCTTTAGAAAGAGCTACTATATTGTATTTCTCCCCATGTGAATAGTACAGTTTTCTCATATTCGATACATACTCAGTAAGTTCTTAAGTTAGGAAATTATGGAAAAGGATCTAATGGCAAGGAGAATCTCAATATTTCATTTAGCTGTAATAAAAGTTTATTCTGTACAGATTTATTTCAAGAATTGCATCTTCTTGATCATGGCACGTTTCTACATTTGGAATAAGTTAAGCACAGCAGTATCTGAATTCAGGAATCCATCTCACCTGAAAGACTTGTAAATGCATAAAGGGGTTTGCCGACTTTTATATTTTAGTGGAAAGAAACATGACAAATAATTTTGTAAGTTCCAATTAGAAATAGATTTCTTCTTTTATCTTAATTCAATTTCTCAAAATTAGTTTCAGCTTATATAATTTTTAGTTGGGATGACATGATTTTTAACATTATTGTTTGATTTCCGTACACACTAAATTGATATTACAATTGAGATTTCTGCATTTCTTTTGTGCACAAAGAATGATGCCTCACAAGGTGTTTACAATTAAAAGAGTTTTGCTTGAATCATTGTTCATTACTAGAAAAGTCTCAGAAATCACCTTCTGTACTTTAGCTCAGACTGACTCACAGCTCATCACTGACCAACTTTAATTGCAAAATATGTTTGGGGGCAAAAACCATGTTATTTTATTTTTTTTGTGCTTATGTGTGCAACAGAGCCCAGGGATCACGGAAGGTGTATGATGGGGTGGTCACAAGATGGGTCTCCAAACCAGAGTCAGGCTGCTTCCTGGCAAAGCCGGACAAAAATGTGGGTCCCAGATGAGAAGGTGAGATGAAAAGAAGGTAGATGAGATAAAGGTGTTCACAAGAGATTGGGCTGGTACTGAAGGATTTCTTGAGGCTTAACTGAATCCAGAATACCAAAGACCACGTAATAATATTTAGTATTTATTCTTGCTAGTAGTGTTGAGTGATGTTTACTTTCTTTAATCCTGAAGGTCTTTGTTAGAAACATTAACTCTGTATCTATGGCCTCAGTTCCTATAACCTAGATCTTATTTTACCTCTGACATTTTCTGTTGATTCAGCATATAAACTTTGGTGTTCTTTTGGATATGAAAGTGTTATCCTTTTTCATGCTTTTTTTTTTTTAACCGTAAGTTTTGTGGTGTCTTCTCTTCTCATTTCACATCTTTCCCTCCATTAATAAATGTGCTTTTTAACTCCAGAGGAAAATTAAGAATGTGGACTGATTAAAGACATTATTTCGTCTGTAGTGGTTGTGTACTTAGCATAGTCAGTAAATAGTTTTTTTTGTTTTGTGTTTGATGTCATTAGGACCTAAACAGGCCTGGACAAAGGGTACTAATCAGCAGCATGCAACATCTCTGTGTTTGGACCCAGCCCTCTAACGGCGATGTTTGTATTGACCTCATCAAGGAAGGCTGGCTGCTTAGCAAATTTGGCCAAGCCTGTCCCAAACCAGAAGAGTTTGTATACAATATGTGGGCTTTAAAGCAGAAAACTAGATGATGCCCTTCCTCAAAAGGAAGGATTTGTCAGTAATGATGACCTGTTGTTTCCCCAAAAGCAAGATACTGTGATCTCACCCACTGTTATCCTCCAGGAGGCAGGCATGTCTGATTCATCTAATGGCTGTATTGGAAGCAACCAGGCTTATGACAGATTGGCAAAGTGCAGTCTTGAAAATCTTGGATATTCAGCGTTTGTTTATGATGTTTTCACAAATGTATTAAGATGGTACGTGTGGTGATTTCTGTGAAAGTCTGTAATTACTTTTTTGCCTCTGCACCTCTTACTGGATTTTATCCATTGCCTCCCAGAAAAATGAGTTCTTTGTATAACCAATTCTACCTTGTCATCGAAGATTACACCACTGCTTTCATTAAAGGCTCAGGGGTCTTTCCAAAATTTCCAGGAATTTTTTAAAACTATTGTGTTTCTACAATAAGATGTCTTTTAAAAAACATCCATAGATAAAGTAGCTTTCTTTTAAATTATTGGAGTTTCCATTGGACTCTCATTAATGTGATTAAAGTCCAAGTTTCTGCTAGGTTATCTTCTCTGATTACTAAATTTTCTTCTCTTACTGAAGGACAATTGTAAATATGGAATTATAGTAGTTTTTTTTGATTTGCCAGATTTTGTAGTATCATAAACATTAGAAACCTTTCTTCACGGTCCTATATAAGGATTAGAAAATAGTTCGTCACTACAGAAAAGAATCTTGGAGGTTTTTAAAAAATGTTTTTTAACCATTTTAAAATTTCATATAGCTTTTGTATTGATTGATTTGATATTAATGCATTGCATATTAATATAAAAGCCATATACTTTAATTTTGTGATAAGATTTGACCTCACAAACCTCCTGACTCCTATTCTAATGAAGGACCAAACTTGGAAAGTAAACATTATTTGCCCTGGCTTATATTACCTGAGTCTGAAAACAGAGAATGAGAATTGTTAACATTTTAAAAAGTATGCTCAACTTGATGGCCTTGTTTGTTTGGTTTACTAATTAGCACTCTTATGTACAAAATCAAAGGTATTTTATTTACTTTATTGTTGTTTTCTTAGATAGCAAAACTTTTTAAGGAAGTGCTTTATTTTTACCTGACTGTATCTTTGATTGTTTAAGAAAATAAGGCAAAAATTTCTCACTTATGAAAGAACTAAGTTTCTTTTTAGTTTTTTGTGTCATTTCTGCTAATTTTTCAATATTTTCTTGTTACCAGATATTGCTTGAAAGTCATCTATGATCCTGGCTCAATGAAGTGTCTACATTTTCTCGGAAAACTTTGGAATTTTGCTTTCCCAAATTCAGCACCTAAATGCAGAAAAATAAAATAATAAATCACCAGGATATCTTTTACACCTAAAACAATTTTTGAGATTTCACAGACACTGGAAATATCACAGAAATTTATACTTTCATCTTATAAAAAGAGAAGTGCTAGAAACAGTTTTGCTTGAAATGTTACTATTGTAAAAGTTTATAGGGAGAGTTGTCTAATAAAAATAGACTCTCAGCCTTCCCTATGATACAACTGTATAAATTGTTAGCAATATAAATATTAGTATAAATATTTCAGAAATTGCTTTATGGGAAGTTCCTGGATATTTGTCAATTCTCCCACTTTCACAATATTTTCAACAGCCTTTATTTGTGGAGCAATTTTTAATTCACAGCAAAATTGAGAAGAAGATATAGAGACTTCCTGTAGACCTCCTGCCCCCATACCTACTTGCACAGCCTCCCCCATTATCAAGATTCCTCACCAGAGTGGTACATTTGTTAAAAATGATGACCCTATATTTGCATAGTATTATCACCCAGAATTCCTAGATTACCTGAGGGTTTGCTTTCAGTGTTCTAGATGGTTTTGTACAAGTGTATAATGGCCCGTATCTATCTTTCCAGTATCATACAGAGTAGTTTCGCTGCCCTTTAAATCTTCTGTGTTCTGCCTGTTCCTCTAGTCCTCCAGAACTTTTTCTCACTCATTGTGAACCTTGTAAAGAGAATCAGTCTTTTTATTCCTCACTGTCACAAGCCAAGAAAAAAATCATTGTGAACAAATGACAACAGAAAACAACTTTGGGTTCCTTGAAAAGAAGATATGAGTCCATTTTTAAACACACATTTCTTTTTGTTGTCTTCATACATTTGAGTTGCAGGCTACTCACTTTATACTTTGCTTTCCAGATAAATATATGGTTAACCAGAGTTGATAGGCCATGGCGCTAAATGAACAGTTTAAATAGAACTGCAGACTCTGGAAAGTTTGTCTAGAACAGGTCTGGAATCACCACCAGTTTCCAGTTACTTATCGCTGGTGGATGCAGAACGCCGTCAACATGGGAAGTCCTTTAATATATATTTAGACTAAGATGATATTTCCTAGGCTGTATCTGTTATTGTTCTGTTTATTACTGAGATCAATTATATTGCCTTGGCTGTTTTCAAAAGTATTTTTCTTGTGTGTTGCTTCAGTAGTTAGCATCAATAGAATTAGAGCTGAAAGGAATGAACAATTATACATACTATTATGGATGAATATTCCAAACAACAATGTGTTGAGCAGCAGAAACCAGGTACAAGAGCATATACTTTGTGATTCCATTTATGTAAAGTTAGCAAGGTCAACCAGTCTGTTGTGTTAGAATTCAGGATAGTTGTCAGTTAGGATTGGGGAGGGACAGTGACTGAGATGGGACAAGAGGGAGATGGACTCAGTTTGTGAAAATTCATTAAGCTGTACAATTATGATTTGTGTATTTTTTAACCAAAAGCTTGAAATAATTATAGCAGTTATAAGATAATTGAAGGGAAGAAACAGTTGCTGAGTTAAAGCAGGAATAGTAGGCGGGCCCAAGATGGGGATGGGGTGAGGCTGAGCCAGTGTGAAAACCGCTGGTGTAACCCAACCACCATGTTTTGGAGCAAAGAAAAGAAGAGTTCCCCTAGAGACAAATTACACAGCTACTTGATGACAGCATTTATTAACATATTTAATGATGCATGCGTATTGAGCATGTACTGTGTCCTAGTTACGGGGCAGGATGCCTGTATGTAGTTGGAAACCAGAGTGACCATGCCAGCTCCTGCCCTTTCGGAGTTTCTTTATTTTTTATTTTTTCGAGACAATTCATGATAGTCTTTATTTATTTTCCATTTTTATTGGCGTATAGTTGCTTTACAACATTGTTTTAGTTTCTGCTGTACAGAAAAGTAAATCAGCTTGTATGTATACATGTATCTCACCTCATTTTTGGATTTCCTTCCCATTTAGATCCCCACAGAGCATTGAGTAGAGTTCCCTGTGCTGCGTAGTGTGTTCTCTCACTAGTTACCTATTTTATACATATTTTATACGTAATGGCCTTCCCTTGTGGCTCAGCTGGTACAGAACCCGCCTGCAATGCAGGAGACCTGCATTCTATCCCTGGGTTGGGAAGGTCCCCTGGAGAAGGGAAAGGCTACCCACTCCAGTATTCTGGCCTGGAGAATTCCACGGACTGTATAGTTCATGGGGTCACAAAGAGTCAGACAGGACTGAAAGACTTTCACTCACTCACTTTTATACATAATAGTGTATATATGTCAACCCCAGTCTCCCAGTTCATCCCATCTACCCTCCTTTCCCTCTTGGTATCCATAGGTTTGTTTTCTATGTCTGTGTCTGTTTTTCTGCTTTGTAAATAAGATCATCTATACCATTTTTTTTTCAGATCCCACATGTAAATATTAATATGCGATATTTGTTTTTCTCTTTCTGACTTAGAAGTCAGGTTTTCTAGCTGACTCATTTACATGACCTGCCGTGCCTAGTAGACATTTGAGTTTGCACTTCCTTGGTTCACATTCATCTTCCTATTTCAGAAAGCTGGGCATTTCATTTTGTTAAAGCACTGGCTAGACTTTCCTTTCTTCTTCTACTTGTTGCATGTTTGTTGTGTTCAAGGAAGAATGTTCTGAGAATTGTGTTTAGTTTAATATTCTTTTCAAGAGACCCTGGTCTTCCAGAGAGGCTGTGGTAGGGAGCAGAGAGAGCTCTTGCTGCATCCTCCTCTTGGCCCATAGACTTGAGTCCCCACCATGTCTGTGTGGGTAAACTCATTCACAGCACTTGGCTCCCAGGCTTGTCATTTGATCAGGCTCTCATCTGCATGTCAATGAGGCTTAAAGCCCATGGAAAGAATTAACTGGTCTTGGATGTTTATGCAGCTTTTCAGCAAAGGCAATTGAAAGCAAAGTTGCCCTGACTGAGTTGATTGTCTTGGAGCAAATATATAGTGAAGTAATCATGTTAATATTATGTGACTAGGGTTATATGATATTTTCAGTGATCAGCCTAGTAGGAGTTTAAACATGAGCAAAAACACAAACTAATCAAAAACAGTAAATGAAATATCCCTTTTAAAGCAGATCAACTGGGCTTTTATTTATTTTTGTACTCTTTTTTCAGAGTAAAGCATAGGACAAACTCAGGTTTCTTTGGAGTTTATGAACCATGTTTTCTATTTTCTATTGCGTTTTAAAACCAACAATATTAATTTCCAGTTGTATTTCTTTTCTGTTAGGGCTAATTAAAGAAAACACGTTTGTTTTTCTAGGCACACTCCCAAATTTGCAAGTGCCGGGATACAAATTCTGGTTTTATGTTCCAAAGGAATGTTTAGGTTTTGAGATCATACTACTCTTTAGTAGAGTAAAAGTTAGTATGTGAGGGGAGTACATGCATTCTTTGTTCAAGAGTTTAGCCTCATACCATAGACGTTTCTAGAGAGGTAAACAAATTCCATGCAAAGACTTTTCTGTTACTTCTCCACAGCTTATATATTAAACACACAACAGATTCAACTCAGATTTAAAATCGTGTTTCAGAGGCCATAAATTTATTAGGTAAGACCCCTCAAAATTTGTACATTTCTCTTTTGTTTGTGTTAGTGTTTCTCGTCTGTAGGATGGCCTCCCCTAAAAAAAAAAAAATCTCAAGAGAGCTTGATTTTCAAGTTCTTTCAGACTGAGAGATAGCCATATAAGATCCTTCATGGTTTTCCTTCTGAGTAAAGTTGAAGCAACTCTGCACCAGTACATAATGGTATAGAGCAGTGTTCTCCAACCTTCTTGGCACTAGGGACCAGTTTTGTGGGAGACCGTTTTCCCATGGATCGAGGGCCAGGGGTGGGGTGAGGGGAGGTGGTTCGAATGCATTACATTTATTATGCACTTTATTTCTATTATAATTATATCAGCTTCACCTCAGATCATCAAGCATTAGATCCTGGATGTTGGAGACCCCCTGGTATAGAGTAAAGCCCTATTCTATAAAGTGATTAAGTTATAAACTTGGTACGTGAGGCAGAAAATATGTCTAGTCACAATAACCCCTGAATGCCTGTTAAATTGCCCTTAAAATCCACCTTCCCATAAGCCCAGTACTGTCAGTTTTTCCTCCAACATTTTGGAAACAGTGCTTTTGTCTTTGCACATCAGATGATGGGAAAAGTAACACTAGATCCTACCCGACGTGGTAGGATTCCCACAGCATGAAATGGAACCAAATCAATGGTTGGAACAGCTAATTTCCTATCTTGAGTCTCATGTTCATTTTCAGGCCCAGACTCGTTGAGGAGAATGGTGAGTAGAATTTCTCATGTTATGTCAGTTGCCTTGCTTCCTTCCTCCCTCTCACTATAGAGCTGAATTTAAGTTAATGCCTATATCCAATAATACCACTGTATCTGTGAGGCCCCTCTAGGGCTTTTTCTGTGCATAACACACCAACAGACATGTCAGAGAAAATATGTTATCAATTCCAGGGTTAAACACTTGAAAACAATACAGTAATGAGAAGCTGAAGTGGTCTGAACCCCAACTCTCCTATTGGATAGCATATGATTATGGTTAGAATAACTGGTTCTGAAGGTGGGTGGCATTTATGCAGGTATAAATTATATATAGATTGTGTTTAATACTGTGCCAAAATGTATTTTGGCAACAATAGATGTTGTAAGAGTTGGCTTCCTTTTTAAAAGGTCATTACACAGTTTATATGCCTAAAGTTCTTTCTGACTGGATTAAAATAATTGGGCACATTTTACTTACGATTTTATACACACGCACACACACATACGCAGGCTTCCTGACATGTTGATAAGCGCTTTTATGGTTTGACTGCTTCTGGGAGTTTGAGCACCATTTTTTTCTCACACTGCTCGACAGTTCAAATGGCACTCCGTCCCCAGCAGCTGGTGATACCAGGATTAGCTCTACAGTTCTCTTTCAAACCGACCTCCTTGATTTCTCGCCTTCCTTTCTCTCACAACCAGCGATGCATCACCAAGGCCTGTTGGCCCCACCCTCTGAGCACGCTGGAGTCTGGCGCTGGTGTGGTCCTAGCCAAGCCACTGCAGCATCAGGCCTGACTCTGGGTTCCCTCCTGAGGGCTGTTTCCGCTCTTCCATTCTTGCAGTTTGGTCTCTAACCAGTTGCTTGTCTGATCTCATTAAATGTAAATCAACTCATGATACTCTCTCTGGTTGGAACCATTCACTGGCTTCCCTCCACCATCAGAGTAAACTCCAGACTCCTTTCCATGGGCCATAAAGCCGTGAGCCCCCACCCCTCCACCTGCTTCTCAGACTTGGTCTCCAACTTGCTTGTGCCTATTCTCCTCCACATTAGCCTTCCCGCTTTTCCCCTCTGTTGCAGTCCCTCTCACTGGAGACCTTTTGCACTTGCAGTTCCCTCTACTTGGAATCCTCTTCCCCTACATTTTGTGTGCCTTGATGTCTTTTGTTAGGAAAAAGCCCTTTCTTGATCCACCATAATTTAAAGAGTCCAACCTTCTCCCCCTAGTCGTCCTCAGCCTGCCTTTTTTCTTTGTTGCTCTCACCCAAACCTGAAAATACTTTATATACTTGTTTGTTTATTGTCTGATTGATCCGTTGGAATTGTGATGTCCAGTATGGTAGCCATTAGTCACATGTGGTTATTTAAATTTAAACATAACAGATTAAAATGAAATTAAGTCTAAAACTGAGTTCTTCAGTTGCCATGGCCATCTTACAGGTGCTCAGTGGATACCAGCTGCTCGTGGCTGCCTCATCAGACCGTGCACATTTAGAGCATTCCCATTATCTATGTGTATACACAATGAAATACTACTCAGCTGTAAAAAAGGAATAAAATAATGCCATTTGCAGCAACATGGATGGATCTAGAGATTATCATACTAAGTGAAGTAAGTCAGACAGAGGCAAACAAGTATCATATGATATCCCTATATGTGATATCTAAAAAGAATGATACACAAGAACTTAAGAGACTCAGACATAGAAAACAAGCTGCTGGTTCCCAAAGAAGTGGACAGGAGAGGGATAAATCAGGGGTTTGAGATTAACAGATGTATAGTGCTATATATGAAATAGATAAACAGAAGGACCTACTGTATAACACAGGGAACTATATTTTAACAAATGAGTTTTCTTAGGGCAGCGAGCCTGTCTTGGCTCATTCACTGCTGAATGCTCAGTGGCTGTGTCTGACACATGATGCTCGATGGATGTGTGGCAGGAAGGAAGAAGAGAAGAAGGGAGAGGGGAGGAGGAAGGGAGGTCGGGAAGGAGAGAGGGAGGAAAGGAGAAGGAGGGAAAGAAGAGCCTTGTATCTTTCAGGAAGAGATATCTTTGTTGTCACTTTAGTGTTTGTCTCCAGTCCTTCTGCACCCCCAAACAGGCTTAAATTTCAGACTTAGAAAATTTCTTTTTTATATCTAAGGGAAGCCTTGGGAAATATATCTAATCTTTGCAATGGAATCCCTTCGAATTCCCCTGTGTTTGCCACCTTTTGTCTCTTTCTTAGAGTCTCACTCTGGGGACTCCAGCCCACAAAGAGAGATATTAGACTTCCAGGAGAAAACCACATTTTTCCCGGTCTCTGTCCAGTACAATAAACCATTTTCCTTCCTTTATCTCTAGGATGTATGCACAATGCTGTTTTCTCTAAGGCTATAGTTCTCAAAAGTTGGAAATATGGAGCGCGTGTACCTGCAGGTTATTTGTGTAACTTTTCTGAACCAGCCTTGTGGAAACCATACTTCTAAGAGGTGTCTTGGCAGTGTAAGACCTCTGCATCACGCCGATCGGTGAGATGTTTAGCACAAGGATTGTAGCTGAGTGTTGATTAAAAGCAGCACTTTCCTCCTGGCTTGCTTCAGAGCTAAGACCCTTATAAATTGTTGCTGTGAACTTTTGAACTCAGAGAAACTTCTGGATATATGTAATAAGACGTAAGGTGATCCAGGGCTAAGAATTTGTGTCTTCCTTGTTACAAATCATCTCTCTTAAAAATAAGTCTGATTCTTTGCTTTTTAAGATTTTCCTCTAGGTTAATGCTTTCAAAATTATCTGAAACCTTTAAATACACTTTCTAAAGTGTTTTCTTTAAGTTTTTAATGTACAATTGTGTAGATAGGAAATGATTCCATATAGTTGATATAAAATAAGAATGATTTCAAAAGCAGTACTTTGTCATTTTTGTTTTAAGACAGAGATATCTATTGCTTAAGCCCAGAATGATTTACTAAACTATGCTCTGAAGCCTAGATTCTAGTTAGATTTGAATTATCAAAATAATGTCACAACATTTAAATTTTTGAGTAGTTTTCACATTGAATATTCTTTTGCCCTGAGTGACAACATGAGATGTTTAGATCTTGAACAGAACAAAAACACTTTGTGGATTCTCTATGCCTTTCTTCACAAAGCTTACTGAATCAGTGAATACCTTTATTTAATAAGATCTTATGAGAGAATTATAATAGCTATTAGAGGAAAGTCACATTAATTTTATTATTTTTTTGGAAAAAGGTAGAGCAAAATATGTCTTTAAAAGCCAAGTGCTCATCAGCCCATGAATCTGTAGTTTTAGAGATAAAGAGCTGGGTTTCTAGCATGTGTTGCTGTTGTTTGTAGCCATAGGTAATGGTGCCTTTGGCTTCTCAAGTGGAGGATCTCTGCTCCAAAGATTCCTGGGAAAGGAACGTGCTGGATCTTAAGCACCTCTTTATGCAGTCAGAGTTGATTTTTTTGTACTTGTGGCCGGGCTGTTTCATGCAGAAGTGGGAAAACATTGTTCCAGGGAGCACCTGTAAACACTTTCCCACCATGCTTTTTGAATTTTAACATTTGATGTCGAATTGCTTTTGGCTGCTTAAGACCTAAATATTTAGTAACATAGCCAGCCTTCCCCTTCAGAAGAGTATCCCACAACAAGCAAATGCCTGGCAGTGCTTCAGCTGTCTATAGCAGCACCAGTTGAACAGAATTCCTGGAGCTCTGGACCTTCTGTCTTCTTGTCAGGCTAGTTGTTCAGCCAGCCCCAGAAATTAACGTTGCAAGTGTCTTTCTCATGGAGATTGGTAATGAATAGGATTATATTAGTGACTGAGCTGAAAACTACTGGTTTCCACCAACTCCAGCATTCCGGCCTCCAGTATCCCATCTCCTCAGGGCCTTAGGAATATTATTCACTGTAGACTGGAATCCTTTCTCCACCAATGAGCTGCTTTGAAACTAATAATTGGCACTTACTCCCATTTCTCAGTTTTCCTGTCTCTGAAACGGGGATGGTTGTAACTACTTTGCAGGGTGGTTGTGAGTTTTACAAGTTAGGCATGTGAACTGCTTGGCATGTGGAAGCTGCTCAAAAACAGTACTGTCTCTAGCTTCACTAAATTCGTTAGCTGGAACTATACTTGAAGAAGAGAAATGGCTTTTTGGATCCATTTCACTTAGCACTTAAGTTTTGTTTTGTAATGTCTCCAAGTATTCTCATGGAAAAAAAGGTATGATTATGTGTCCCCGAGTCCCTTATTATTTGAGAGTAATCAGGAGAGGAATAAAAGCCCACTTTAAAATTGAAGTCACTAAAAACTCGAACATGTTTTCATAGCAAATAGTAAAACACACAAACAAAATTCACATCATTCGAATCTTTCTTGAAAAATTAAATAGAAATTATGGAAATAAGTCCATCTGTGCCTCAGTCCCTATTTAATGAGACCTTTAGGTTAGATCTTTAGAATAAATTGCCAGTTAATTCTTTCAACAAAATTATACATTTGTGTTACATGACATCCTTTATTTTGTGTTTGTCTTCGTAGTACATAATGATGGTCATTTTTGCAAAAAAAAAAAAAAAATGTCCTTGTGCTTCATCAAGTTATCCAAAGACTTATATTTACCTTTTACTCGTCAAATCATTCTCCAGTGAAACATCTGTTATACCATCATCCTTGTTGATGTGTTTCTGGAATTACTAACCCCTCCAACTTTTCCAGCGACCTAATGTGTATTTTAAGCAGTTACTCAACACAATTTCAGACTTCATGGATCCTGATCTTTTGCAAGCTGTGCAATTTTGCTTCCAGTCCACTTGCATTGTATTCGTGTTGCATTGAAGGAGGGTTAGAAACATCCCACAGCCCATGTGGGACTGGTTTCCACAGATGTTGATTAATGGATATAGAGAGATGCTGCTTGTAAACAGAGTGGGATGTTGAGGGCAGAGTGGCTAAAGCAGCCCATTCATGAATATTTTCATATTATGATGACTTTTCTATCCCTCTATAACCTGGAAACTGTGGGAAGTTGGATAAGCAGGCCTCCCTGAGTGGAGTTATTGTCATGCTTCGATGAAGAGCTCTCTCACTGACCTTAAGGGCCTCTGCATGATGTTGTTCAGCATGTTTGCTCATGCTGTCCCCTGGGTTTTCCAGATCAGCTTTTCCATCAGTATCATTTGATCTTCTACTTCCACATAATCAGTTTCAAATGACAGACCAGACATAGAAGAAGAGAGAAAGATCTTTCATGTTTCCTCAGCCCTATGTCAGCATAGTCAACTTCTAACCTTCTATAAAACTGGCTGGTAATGATTTTGAAAAGGTGACCCTTGGAATTTTCTAGCACTGGAGGATGGATACAGTTTGGGAACAATGGAAGATGGAGGATAACATGTGAATGTTTTCAATTCCAGCTGCAGAATCCTGATTTCTTAATCATCACTGACCTTGATACACTCAGTAATTTTTTATTATCACTGGGGATATTGTAGTAGATCTGTAGTGAAAATAATAAAAGCAATAACAACTAATATCTGTTGAGCACTGTTCTGAGGACTTTGCCTATATGATCTCATGAACTCTTTATGAAATCCTCAGAGTTACCATATGATCCAGCAATCTCACTCCTGGGAATATATCCAGATAAAACTCTAATGTGAAAGATACTTGCACCCCAGTGTTCAGAGCAGCATTGTTTGCAATAGCCAAGACATGTCAGTTCAGTTCAGTTGCTCAGTCGTGTCCGACTCTTTTCGACCCCATGAACCGCAGCACGCCAGGCCTCCCTGTCCATCACCAACTCCCGGAGTCTACCCAAACCCATGTCCATCAAGTCGGTGATGCCATCCAGCCATCTCATCCTCTGTCGTCCCCTTCTCCTCCTGCCCCCAATCCTTCCCAGCATCAGGGTCTTTTTCAATGAGTCAACTCTTCGCATGAGGTGGCCAAATATTGGAGTTTCAGCTTCAACATCAGTCCTTCCAATGAACACCCAGGACTGATTTCCTTTATGATGGACTGGTTGGATCTCCTTGTAGTCCAAGGGACTCTCAAGAGTCCTCTCCAACACCACAGTTCAAAAGCATTAATTCTTCGGTGCTCAACTTTCTTCGCCCTCCAACTCTCACATCCATACATGACTACTGAAAAAACCATAGCCTTGACTAGATGGACCTTTGTTGGTAAAGTAATGTCTCTGCTTTTAAATATGCTGTCTAGGTTGGTCATAACTTTCCTTCCAAGGAGTAAGCGTCTTTTAATTTCATGGCTGCAATCACCATCTGCAGTGATTTTGGAGCCCCCATAAGTAAAGTCTGACACTGTTTCCACCGTTTCTCCATCTATTTCCCATGAAGTCATGGGACCAGATGCCATGATCTTAGTTTTCTGAACATTGAGCTTTAAGCCAACTTTTTCACTCTCCTCTTTCACTTTCATCAAGAGGCTTTTTAGTTCCTCTTCACTTTCTGCCATAAGGGTTGTGTCATCTGTATATTTGTAAGTAACCTAAATGTCCATGAATAGATGAGTGGATAAAGAAGATGTGGTATATATATATATATATGTGTGTGTGTGTGTGTGTATGTGTATGGACTATTACTTAGCCATAAAAAGAATAAAACAATGCCATTTGCAGTAACATGTATAGACCTAGAGATTATCATACTAAGAGAAGGCAGAGAAAGTCCGATATCATATGATATCATTTATATGTGGAATATTTTTAAAATGATACAAATGAACTTATTTGTAAACCAGAAATAGACTCACAGATTTCAAAAACAAATGTACAGATACCAAAGTGGAAAGGGGAAAGGATAAATGAGGAATTTAGGATTAACATATACACACTACTATATACAAAACAGATAAGCAACAAGGACTTACTGTATAGCATAGGGAACTATATTCAATAACTTGTAATAACCTATAATGGAAAAGAATCTGAAAAAAGTGTATATATTCAGATACTTACATATCTATATAACTGAATCACTTTGCTGTATGTGGGCTAGGTGTGTGTTAGTCACTCAGTCATGTCTGACTCTTCGCAACCCCATGGACTAAGCCCCTCTGTCCATGAGATTCTCAAGGCCAGAATACTGGAGTGGGTTGCCATTTCCTTCTCCAGGGAATCTCCCCAACCAGGGATCGAACCTGGGTGTCCTGCATTGCAGGCAGATTCTTTACCATCTGAGCCACCAGGGAGGCCCTGTGTACCTGAAAATAATGCAACATTGTAAGTCAACAATACCTCAATTAAAAAAATTTTTTTAAAAACCCTCAGAGGTCAGATTCCTATTTTACAGATGAAGATTCAAGTCTCTATCACTTACACGCCTGTGATCATTGGATGATGGAGTAGAGATCTCTCAAGAGTGTGAGGTGACTATAAATGTCATTGCCCTCTGAGGTACAAGGATTACCACTATAAATCACCACAGGGGATATGTTGGAAATTCAGAAATCTGGGTATCTTTTGACCCCAGGAATGGAGCAAATGGTGGAGAGCCAGGTTTGTCCTCTGGGAAGCTCAAAGATGTGCAGGGAACTGCAGTGTTGACTGAAGAGAACTGAAGTGAGTTAGAGCAGGGAAATTTTAAGGCTTATTAGTAGAAATGCAATGTGTGAAGTCAGAGAAGGCAGAGGAACATGTGTTGGTTACTAAGTGCAGAATCAGCTTAAATGGGAGAGGAGGAAGCTGGAGAATGTCGACATATGACTAGATCATAAGAGAGCGAGCCAGGGACTCGACTGGAGCTTCACGAGTGAAGCAGCAGTCCAGCTGAGGCTGAACTGAGCAAGAACCACACTCAGAAGCCTTGGAAGTGCTCCCCCCCCCCGCCACAATGATATAATGATAACAAATGCATGCACATGAGTTGAATAGTGTAGCAACATGTTCTCCAACTGTCTTCCCCTTGGAGGATGGAGTTTGGAAAGTTTGATAAGGGTTTGAGTTACAAATGAACTATATGGTCGAGAGGAAAAGAAGCTATGTTTGAAGCATTGAATTTCTAGGTACCATGGCTTCTGTTGTTTGTCTCTCTAACTTTGTTGCACGTATTACCAGCAGTTCAAGGAGTCACATATCCATGCTGTTGTAGCCTGTTCTACCAGTTGTCATTGCTTCCCAGAAGGGACTTGGCGTGCAAGTGACTGAGTTCCTTCCCTGGGAGGCTCTGTGGAAGGGGACTGAGACTGACCAGGTTGAAATTTGCTCCCTTTATCTCACCTGAAAGAGTCAAGCCCAGGAAAAGGGGAAATGAATGTGGAACTAGAAGTAAGCCTGAGTGTGTAAACTGAGGATCCAACATGACTTAAGTACCAAGGAGAAAAAGAAGAAAGAAAACATAATCCCTATTTGCCATAGCACCTAGGATGGTACAAGAAACTGGTGACAACTTGTAGTACGTCTCTTGATTGATTTTAAATGATTTGAAGCTGAAAAATATCCTAGAGCAACCCACCACATTTAATTCATCTAAAAAAAGAAGCATCTGTGTTCAACTTCTTGTTCAGATATTTGATATAGTTGTGAGACATCTTTTTCTTAATTGAAGTATAGTTGATTTACAATGTTGTGTTAGTTTTTGGTGTATAGCAACAGTGGACCAAGACCTTTGACCTATTTTTTTTTATTAGACCCTTAAAGGAAAAGGAGGAAGAATATCAGACAAGTCCAGGTGATACTGGATTTAGTAGTAGAAGCTGATCTTCAGAGAAGTAGAAAGTTGTGGTGGGTTAAGAAGTAAAAAGAGACATAAATGGAGAGGCCCCCTTGAGATGTTCAGATGAAAGGAGAAAAGAGATGGGATGGAATCCAAAGCTGGGATGGGTTTTTTTGATTATTATATATTTGGCTGTGCTGGGTCTTAGTTGCAGCATGTGGGATCTTCCATCTTAGTTGCAGTTGTGAACTCTTAACTGCAGTTATGAACTCTTAATTGCAGTATGTGGGATCTAGTTCCCTGACCAGGGATTGAACCTGGGTTCCCTGCATTGGGACCACAGCGTCTTAGCCACTGGGCCACCAGGAAAGTCCCTGGGATGGATTATATTTGTCAGGTTGGGGAGACTTGAGGATGTGTGTGGTCATGTGCAAAAAGACAGAGTGAAGGGTTTAATCCTCAGACAATGGAGTAGAGATATAGACCAAGGGACTTAGGGCTGGAGTCAAGCCTGGAGAAGGTTGGGGCGGGGGTGGTGGTTCCACAACTATCTGCCAAGGAGCTGAGCTTAGGCTGCAGAGACAGTGCATTTAGAATTCCAGCCTTTGGCAAAGAGCCATGCAGCACCTTCTCTTTACAAGCAGAAAGCACCTCTATGACTGTCTTACGATTTTAGGAAATAAGTACTCATAAAAACTGGCAGTTTTACAAGACTTTGTAGCTTTGAGACTGGGTTCATGATTTCATTTGTCCTATGCCAACCTTATTACACACGCCATACACACATCTCATACGCGTACAAACATGTGTATGCTTGTTTATACACACACTTATATACACACACATAGAACTATATATAGTTCATTGTCTCTAAAAGAAAGTGAAAGTCGCTCAGTCGTGCCTGACTCTTTGCAACCCCATGGACTGTATAGTTCATGGAAATTGGAGTGGGTAGCCATTCCCTTCTCCAGGGGATCTTCCCAACTCAGGGATTGAACCCAAGTCTCCAGCATTGCAGTCAGATTCTTTGCCAGCTGAGCCACCAGGGAAGCCCAATGTATAAGTGTTAGTGAAAATCATTCACTTGTGTCCAACTCTTTGCAACCCCATGGACTGTAGCCTGCCAGGCTCCTCTGTCCATGGAATTCTCCAGGCTACCCACTCTAGAATTCTGGCCTGGAGAATTCCATGGACTGTATAGTCCATGGGGTCGCAAAGAATCGGACAAAACTGAGCGACTTTCATTGTCTCTGGGAAACCTTTATCAGGAATCTGAGGCTAAGAGCAGATATGACCTGACAAACCTTTCACAATCTGTTCATGATTTAACCCAGGTCTTATAGCTTCGGATTCCTAGGGACAGACTTTGCCATTCTCAGAGGCTGGCCTAGGGAGTATCGTGTGTAGGTTCCTAGGGACATGTTCAGATTCCTGCAGACAGACTTGGCCTTTCTCCTAGGCTGCCCTAACGAGTGTCCTGGGTAGGTACTGCCGCCTCCACTTTACTGCCTGCTTCTCCAGGCCTTTCAGCCTCAGACATGGGGGCCGCTCTTCTCCACAATGGCAGCGCCTCCCCTCCTAGCCCCCTATGTTCTAATGGAGAGGCTCCCTCAGATTCTGCCCACAAAGCTTCCCCATCCTGGGCCCTTTCTTTCTACATGGAGCAAGGAAAGACCCCCACCAGGGTCTTCATTTCAGCAGACTGTTTCTTCATGGCCTGGTTCTCCAATCTCTCGGCTTTCTCTGCTACCACATTTCTTTCAGCTTTGTCCCCATTCCCGCTTGAGGCCCTGCTCACCCCCTGCTCTGTGGAGCCCCATAACCCCGGTGTGGGACTCATGATTCAGTCAGGTACAACGGAAACCAAGCAGGCAAGTTCCTCAGCTCTACTGAACCTAGCAATTCCTTTTCAGTTACTGAGAGGATTTGAGGAGAGAACATATGCAGAGGGTCCAGCTCAGTGCCAGGCTTAATCAATCTGAGCTCCCTTTCCCCACCAGAGTGGCCTGGAGCTCTTACCCGCATTTCCCAGCACTTAGCACACTAATATAATTAGCAACATTAGTATATCTAAAAGGCAATTACCATTTAATTGCTCTGGCCCCAGCCAGCCTGAAGTTGCTTTCCAGTCACTTCCAATTTGGAGCTAGGGGGTTTTCAGTCTTACCCAGGCCAATCACAAAATCACTGCTTTGGAGAGAATTGAAACAACCTACAGGCAGCCATTGATTACGAGATAAAGGATTTGGTAATTTCTTCCATTTCGTTCTATATAAAAATGCAAATATCAATTTGTTCCTGGCCACAGACAGTTTCAAGCAGCATCTCTCTGTGACTTAGTGGATTATCCTGCTTGGCTAGAGCAGGGCCACCCTCCAGAGGGTGTGCCCTTCCCCCATACGTGCTCTACTGATCATTACAATAAATCAGTGCCCTCCTGTAGATCCAGACTTAGAATCAAGTTTCAGGCATCTCTTCTTAAAAGACATTGATTTGTATTACATACTCAATTTAAAGGAGTAAATGCCCTTCCCTCAGCCTGCAAGATCTGTTTATCTTAGCGCTACTGTGAGAACTTAATGCCCAAATGAAGGCAGCGTGTTTTATTTCTTCTACTCCTGCCCGACGTTGCATAAAGTAACAGCAGCCTCTAATCATGAGGAACCCAAAGTAAATACTCTGAGATTTCGAATCCAGATCTTTACTACTAGAATCGCACATGTGTGTTTGAGGAAACCTAGATTGCCTTAAGCCACACGGAAAGCATTTACATCTGAAAGCCACTTTACATGTGATTGCAAGTTAAAGTAAATTCTAAATAACTTTAACAGTTTGCGATTTGGAAAACAGCCTGGGCCATATAAATTCTCCCTTAGTTCTTTTTCTGTTACATCTTAGGCCAAAGTAAATTGAAGCTGCAGAGGACCTTTGAACTCCTCAGTTCTCAAATGACCTCAGTGAGGTTGGATTGGCAGAACCAGTGTTTAGTTTCCAAAGGAAAGGGGTTTGTTTTTTTCTTTCCTCCTTGAAATGTACACAGGACAGTTACCTTCCTTGAAGGAGGATGCAGTCCTTGGAGGAGGAGAAGGAGGAAATAGGTGGGTTTCCTGGGCCCCCCTGCTCTGGGTCCTATTCCTGCCTCTCAGAAAGGGGCTTTCTGCCATCAGCAGCTCATCATTGCAGTTCCAGGGGAGCCTTGGGGTTGGCACCCAGGTTTCTTAATACCTCTGCTTCACAAGTCAGTCAGCTTTGCTTTCCCCCTTTCCTTTCTCTTTCAGAAAGATCTGTTGAAAGCAAAAGGCCTGAGGTTCTGTGCCACCTTTCCCTGCTGGTTCTCCACGCTTCAGTTTCCTTTTCTGTGAATTGGAGATTAAAGATGGTTCTGGCCACATGGGGTCTTCTCTTGAGTGTTTTATTCTTGTACTCATGACCACACAGTTTATCACATTGTATTATTCATTAGTTATTAGTTATTAGTAAATAATTTATTTAAAATTGTCTTAAATGATATGTGTGTGTGTGTATATATATATACATATATATATATATATATATATACGTGAGTGTGTATGTGCTAAATCATTTCAGTCGTGTCCAATTCTTTGCATCCCCACGGACTGTAGCCCACCAGGCTCCTCTGTCCATGGGATTCTCCAGGCAATAATACTGGAATGGGTTTCCATGCCTTTTTCCAGGGAATCTTCCCGACCGCAGGATCAAACCGACATCTCTAATGTCTCCTGCACTGGCAGGCAGGCGGGTTCTTTATCACTAGCGCCACCTGGGAAGCCCCATACGTGTAATATAAATAATATATATTAACATAGCATTAAACTTCAGTGTGTTCTTACGACTAGACCGCACCCCTCTTGAAGGCAGGGACAGTGGCCTCCATTTCTGTGCATCACCCTTGAAGTCCAGTACTGTGCTGGGCACACAATAGTTCTCGGTAGACACCCAAGTGAGGCATTCTACAGGGGTGCCTCCTTAGCCATACTGTGCCATGGGTAACAAAAGCGTTATCCATCGGTCAAGACAACATTCACAAAAATCAGTTTTACTCCCCTTATATTTTAATGTGTGCTATTTTTAATATACACCTTTAATGTATACCATCAAGATATATAAATAACCTTGAAAGAAAAACATGACATTTATATTTTACACTTTTGCTCTGCTGCCAAGGAACATATTACATGTTTGCTAATCCTTTGAAAAACAAATGTTTATGTAAGCCTTTAGAGAAGGGGTTTAAAAAACATTTTTACCCTTAGCCCTCAGCTCTAAGAGTATTTGCCATAAATTGTTACTGTGTCAGCATATTTGAAAAATAGCATCACATAGAAAGTTTCTTAATTCCCTACCGCAAAATTAAATCTCAAGGTGGCGGTATGTTGTCTGCTATTTAGGGTGGTTTTTCAATAATCTACAGACTCACTCCAGGTGGTCATTGTGCCTCTGCTTAAATATAGTCAGGAATAGGGGCCTCACTTCTGCTGGTATTAACTCTTTTCTCTTTCATGTAAGGCATCTTGAACTGGTGTACAGAATGTTTAAAGATCTTTATGAGATTCAAAAGTGTAAATGCCCTTAATGTACGTTGTTATTATTGAAGGAGAGGGGAGAAGACTGCTGTCCAAAAAATCTACATGACTTTTGTGTATTATAAACCCAATAAAATTCTAATCAAGAGGAGCATATTATGGGCTCTATAGTTTGGGTGTACCAATTGTAAATGATTAGGAAACTATCAAGAGCCATCAACAGAAAACCCACAATCTGACAGCACTATGGAGAGGTGGTTTCAGAGTCAGTCATACCTGACTTTGATTGCTGTATCCATTCCTTAGCAGCTTTGAGCAATTTGCTTTCCTTTCTGGTCTTTTATTTTCTCACTAGTGAAATAAGAATGATATTAAGGATTAAATGAGATCACATTTGTAAAGCAGAACACCAAAACAGTGTTTGGCCCAAATTTGTGTTAAATAAATCGTAACCACTATAAGCAATATTATTGTGTTATTACTGTATTATTGTTGTTGTTATTATTATAAATTCAGAGGTGCCTATTTGATGCAGTTGACACTGAAGTAATGGGTGTTTCTTAGGGAAGAAAAACGTGGTGTGGGGACTCTGAGTTGGCTACCTGTCTTAACAGCCAGCTGGGGATAAGGAGTTTAATAGGAAGTATCAGCCCCCAAGGTTACCTCCCTTGGGTGGAATTGTAAGGTCCAACTTTCCTACTTGTTAACACTGTTATAAACCCCTTTGGAGGATGCAATGGCACCCCACTGCAGTACTCTTGCCTGGAAAATCCCATGGACAGAGGAGCCTGGTGGGCTGCAGTCCATGGGGTCGCAAAGAGTCGGACACGACTGAGCGACTTCACTTTCATTTTTCACTTTCATACATTGGAGGAGGAAATGGCAACCCACTCCAGTGTTCTTGCCTGGAGAATCCCAGGGACAGTGGAGCCTGGTGGGCTGCGGCCTATGGGGTCGCACAGAGTCGGACATGACTGAAGCGACTTAGCAGCAGCAGCATAAACCGCTTACATATACCCTTATTGAAAGGGTTCAGTTCAGTTCAGTCCCTCAGTTGTGTTTGACTCTCTGCAACCCCATGGTCTGCAGCACGCCAGTCTTCCCTGTCCATCACCAACTCCCAGAGCTTGAATCGGTGATGCCATCCAACCATCTCATCCTCTGTCAACCTGTTCTCCTCCTGCCTTCAATCTTTCCCAGCATTAAGATCTTTTCTAATGAGTCAGTTCTTTGCATCAGGTGGCCAAAATATTGGAGTTTCAGCTTCAACATCAGTCCTTCCAATGAATATTCAGAACTGATTTTCTTTAGGATGGACTGGTTGGATCTCCTTGTAGTCCAAGGGACTCTCAAGAGTCTTCTCCAATACCACACACAGTTCAGAAGCATCCATTCTTCAGTGCTCAGCTTTTTGTGGTCCAACTCTCACATCCACTCATGACTACTGGAAAAGACATAGCTAATACTGATCTTATCATTATGTAGGTAAAATACCAGCTCATACCTTATCACTCTAGTCTATATTTTTTGGTCAGGCCGGTATTGACCTAGTAAAACAATTGCTCCCCCGCTAAAAGCCCTTAGTTGCAGCATTTGCTGATTTCCATGGTGTAAATACTTTGGGGATACCCAGTTTCAAGCTTCCAAGCTACTGCTCCGTAGTTGCTGAGCACAGAGTTGGGAAGAGATGCGCACAGTTGCTCAAGGCAGCGCAAGCCGGCTCCAGAGCACCACTGGGTCAGAGTGAAGCATGTGTTGCGACAGTACAAGATAGGATGATTGACAGTGAAATTTACAAGCATATAGAATAGAGGGAAAATAGTTTGTCCTGGGAATGACAGAATTCATCCAGAAAGTGATTACTTGAGCAGTGTGCTTCAGTACCATTTTTCTGTTCTTGCTCTGTACTCTGTAGTCATACTGAGGGCAGAAATCTTTTCCTAGCTACCTGTGCTCAATTGCCAGTGGGGTGCAAAGGTGCAGGGTTGAGTGGTGGTTCTTCTTAATGACTTCTGAATATGTTTCTTTAACCATTAGTTTAAAGATTTGGTCTTGGACATAGTGCCCATGTTTGTAAAAATGTCTCCCTTCCTCCCTTCCCTTCTCCCTTCCCTTCTCCTTCTCTCCCTCCCTTCCTCCCTCCCTGTCTTCTTTATTCCCTTCCCTATGACCTCACAAATATTTTCTATCATCTCTTTTGTAATTCTAAGAACCCCCAAGAGATCATCAGAACAGATACTAGTATTCCTATTCGGCAAAAATGGTAGAGACATTAGAAAACTGCTATACTTCATTAATTTCTATCATGTTATCAATGTCATCAGTAATACATACTTTTGTTATTTGGAAATCTTCATTGTCATTCAAACACCCCACTTCTTTAATATTTTCTGAATGGAGAGGGTCATTTCAACCTCTGGCCACCTTTCCTTTGTTGTCACACAGTTAATTTTCTTCTCTCCCTCATGGTTGTTGAAAATTGTATCACACTGAGTCTAGGAAATTGCATTACAGTGCTATAAATACATTTCTGAGAACTTTTAATTAAGTGATGATACCTAGAACTTTCTCATTATAGTTAAATCCCTAGAGATGATAAAACAGAATCCTCTTGAGAAGCTGTTTTGTTTCCAGTGGCTCAGCACTGGGACAAGCATAATTCTGTTACAAACCATCTTTGAACGATTAGTGTGACACCAGTTGAGGATTGTGTCAATGTAGTGGCTTAGAAAAACCCAGGTCCTCTTACTAAAGACTTCTTAAAAATTTTCCAAGTGCCTTATGACTCAGACTGAAGAGGAAGCCATCTGAGCTCACTGACTCGCCATTTGCCATGAAGTCCTCTGTGGATGTGTTTGAAATCATCACTTGCATCCTTCTAATCCTTGTGAGCTTTGTTGGAAACCTGTGTTTATTTTATTCTACAAGGAAGTGTATGACTGGGCGTCTAGAGACATCCTTTCTTCTGATTTTCAGTCTTATATTTGTCCACCTCATTAAGAACTTGGTGGTGAATGTCATGAAAATTGTTTATTCTTCTGGTTGCACGTTGGATTCAGCTGGCTGCAAAGTTCTGCGCTTCACGGCAGCCCTGACGACATCCCTGGCCATCTGGTTCATGTTACACTTTGCGTTGCTCTACCACCAGAAGCTGTACCAGACTGTCCACCCCTTGAGTGAGCCTCCAAACCCGGACCATCGGAAGCATTCCTTAAAGGTGGTTTCTGCACTTTGGGTGACAGGCGTGGCAGTCTACCTCCCAGTTTTACTCTATACTAGGAAATCAGAATACCTGAATGCAGGAAATGATACAGACCCCTTGTCTACAAACAGGATTCACATGGATTGCCTAACTGACTTTGGAAACAAGCAAGTAGAGTTTTACTATGAGGAGGTGTTTTTGGTTCTGATCGATGTTCTTCCTTTAGCCACCTTAGTCTTGATCTGTTTCTGGATGTCTTTTCTGCTTTCGGAGAGAAAGCAGATGACATATGGTGACATCTGGATTGGAGACGATGATTCTGAAATTGAAATCCTCAGAGGGGCCAAGTTTAGTATTTTATTAATGTGGCTGATCACTCCACTTTGGGTTTCTCATTTTATCTTAGTCTATTTCTTAAAAGGCTTGGCAGCCTGTGTCTTTTTTCCAGCTGTTCTCACAGCCCTCTCTTCAGGCTTCTCTGCCCTCAGTCCTTTCCTGCTTATGCTGGTGAATTACAGAATGAAGTTGGTGTCCTTCTGTGATGCCAAAGAGAAAAAACCCACACCACAGCCTGCAAATGTTATTCTCTCTCCATATGCTTAATGGCAAAAAAAAAACAAACCCCAAAACCCTCTGCTTTAACTTTGGGGAGTCAGACCAAACTTCCACAACCCTCATCTACAGATAGTTTCTGAAAGAAGGACTAAAAGACTGACTTCTCAAAAAAAAGACTTCTGAGGGAAACAGTGCAAGAAGAAGATATTTGAACCTGAAGTTATTTATAAGTTGAAGAAAAATAGTCATCTCAACATTTGTGATTTCAGACAATACCACAGTTTTTAGTATAGGACCCAACAATGATCATAGTCTGGAGGTGAACTCAACAAGCAATGTATTAAGTATTTACTCTGTGTAAGATATTATGTTAAAAAGCAGCATACTGTAAAAACTGAGGATTACCCTGCCTAGCTGAATTTCTTTAAAGGTACTTCACAGTAATCTTGTGTTTTTTCTTGACATGCTGTGACATATATTAGAAGTACATTATTAAAGTATACAGTGGTCATTTTTGCACTTTTAATCATGGTACCTCACCTAAACTAGAAGCAGATTCTGTTCATTTGCCTTCCTTTAATTATCTTTAGTAAATTCAGCTGGAGAAAACTATTGAATGAAACAATTAGTGCTTGCTAAATCATATTCTTTCTGTATGTACAGATGTGCAAATATTTGGTTACTACAGACATTTAACCCACTCTTCTTACTTAATCACCTTAACATGCAACGTTACTCCTCTTTGGAAAAAAAGAGATATTTATTTTGAGAGACTTTATTTACTCTTTTAGTTAGTAAGTTGGTACATTTTAATTGGAAGAATTGATAAGTATCCATAATAATCTATTTTTCTGAATTTGGATTTAATAAAAATAAGCACATTATAATTTAAAATACATGACCAGGATTTTATCTTTTATAGTTAGCCAGTGTAGCCATTTGAACTGCTTCAGATTGAATAAATAATAATTTTATATATCTTATGATGCATATATGTTGTATAAGCATTGAATTTTAAGTTAATTTTTACTCAATTCTTACATTTCATTTTCCTTCTTTATGAGTAGACTTGGATTAATTGCATTATGGTTCTAGTGACTGGATGCCTCTAAGTTGAGGTTCTTGCTCTGAAAAAGCTCCTTCTAAAGTCTTAAACCTGGATCTCATTAACAGGAGAAATGTAGAACATCTTTGTTGCTGTAAAGTGCTATGGAGACAAGAATTTTTAAAGTAACCAAGGCCCAAATTTTGTAGGGTTTGGTAGGCCGATGTCTTGTCTCTTGTATAGCACTGAGAATTAAAATACACACACACACACACACACACACACACACACACACACACACACACACACACACAGATTTAAGACCTTCTGAGGTTTCTGGGTGGTCTTCATGGGAAATGCTTAGTTGAGTCCACTGAGGAAGTTTAATCAAAAGGGCACTATGCATGGATCCTGTATAATGAAGTTAACATCTGTGGAGAAGGGGGATGTGGGGAAGAGGTCACCATCTTTTAATTAAGTGCAGATGTAGCCAGGGCTGGGACCAGCCATTGATCTTAGATAGTAATTCTCAAATGTGGTTCTGGGACCAGCAGAATCGGTATCATCTGGGAACTGGTTAGACATGTAAATTCTCAGGCCCCAGCCCAGAGCTACAATTTGGGCGACTGGACCTAGCAACTTCTTTTTAATAAGCCTTCTGGTTGATTCTCATGCAGGCTGAACTTTGAGAACCACTGGCCTAGAGTTACTCAGAAGTTTAATCCTCACAAACAATGAGAAGTGTGAGAACGAGGCCAAGATAATGGACACCTGATGTAGTCTTTAATGCTCCTGTACACATTGCTGTTATATCTGTTGCTCTCTAAAACGGGAATCAGGATTGTCATCTGTGTTGCATACATTCTCAATAATAATTGCCAAACAAATCCACTGTAAAAATCAAGCAATCTTTGCAAAATCAAGAGGAAAGCATGACCATTTCAGGTGTGCCAAAAATCTGGAACTTGGATTTGGAGAGTTTCCGGTACATAACTCAGTAATGGATCTAGTTCCATAGTTTCTTTCCAGAAGTCAGTGCAAGACATGGCTGGCGGACACCCAGGCTCAACTTCCCAGTGCTGGAAATGTTTCCTTTTCCTCCTCAGACATTTTATTTTGGTTTGGGCCTCATTAAGTCACAGTTTTGTCCTTGTGGAATTGATGTTTTCATCTACAACAGAGAGTAAATCATAATCTCACTGAATGAACCACATTCCAGTTCACTTTTTAAAATTATATTCTCTTTAACTCTCTGACTCTCTTTCACTCTCTTCCTCTCCCTTAACCTCCACATTTCATCTCCATTCCTGGTAGGATCAGGATGATAGATGAAATAGGGCAGAAGGGAAGTTCAACAAAGGTTGTCATGGCGGCACCTTGGAGAAGGCTCAGAGTTGGTCAGGACCATCCTGAGGTCTTGGCTTGGGACCTGTCAGAATCTCTGACTTAGAAGGTCATCTGTCCCTTATTTCAATGCAAGATTCTCATCTTTCTCCCTCAGAGAATCCCTCCAAACCTCTGAATGAACAGTTTCTTGCTAGGGTGGTTATGATCTTATCAAGGAGCCCATTCCATTTATGCCCTTTCCAAACACCATTAGTAAGAAGTATTTACTGAGACTGGAATTCCTGAAACTTCCTTCAAGAAGTTTCTTACCCTTGAAGGCAAATCCTCCTCTTACCTGATGGCTTTCTAGGTTCTTAGAGAGAAAGGAGTGCTTTTCTCTTCTCCCCATTAGACATTTCTTTAGCTATGCCATGCGAGGCAGAGCTTGCCAGCCACTGACTGTCTTGACTTCCTCACTCTGTCCTGGTATATTCCAGTTTGCCTGTGGCCTTCTCAAGCAGTGAAAGCCAGCAGTGAACACAGTATATATTATCTTGTATTTACATATGTTTATATTTTTTCTACATTCTTTTCATCTTCTCTTGTGTAGATACTGTGAGCATGGACTCTTCCCTTCCTCTTCCAAAAAAAAATTTAAAATATTAAACTCACTTTAAATCTCTCTCTCTCTCTCACACACACACACACACACACACACAAACACGCAGACACAGATACAAATTTAAAAGTACCATTGCGTTAGGGCTTAAAAACAAAGGTCCTTTCAGACTCTAAAATTCTGCTATAAGTTAGTTCAGTCTCAGTGTCAGATTTTAAAAATAATAAAATGCCCCCAAATCATTTGCAAGAATTTTAAACTATAGGCTAGGGCTCAAAACGACAATAAAACCATATTTTAAATCAAATATACTTCATTTTTTGTGAAAAAACTACAAAGAAACGCAGCCTATACAGTGGTGTTTTGCCTGTCTTTTCAGTAAGACATAAGGAAAGATGGTCATAATCAAATTTTCTTTGAAGATGAACTTGAGGTATTAAACCAACTGGCTATGGAATCTAATGCTTTATAGGCGAGTTCAGGGATACCTGTGCATAAGGTATATCAGGTACACAAAGGTCTATATACTTTCCTTTAAAGATGATCATGCCTACCTTTCTCTTTAGACTCTACTGGAGAGAGGAAAGAGCAATTTATTTGGAGTTACAGTTCTTGAACACCCAAAGCAGTACAGCTCAGAACTATCAGAGGATGCCTATGGAATTCTGGCCTACATGGTTCAGAGACACAGTCATGTTTTAGGACGGTCTAAGACGCAAATCACTGCAGCCATGAAATTAAAAGACGCTTACTCCTTGGAAGAAAAGTTATGATCAACCTAGACAGCATATTAAAAAGCAGAGACAGTAATTGCCAACAAAGGTCCGTCTAGTCAAGGCTATGGTTTTTCCAGTAGTCACGTGTGGATGTGAGAGTTGGACTATAAAGAAAGCTGAGTGCTGAAGAATTGATGCCTTTGAACTGTGGTGTTGGAGAAGACTCTTGAGAGTCCTTTGAACTGCAAGGAGATCCAACCAGTTCATCCTAAAGGAAATCAGTCCTGAATATTCATTGGAAGGACTGATATTGAAGCTGAAACTCCAGTACTTTGGCCTCCTGATGCAAAGAACTGACTCATTTGAAAAGACCCTGATGCTGGGAAAGATTGAGGGCAGGAGGAGAAGGGGACGACAGAGGATGAGATGGTTGGGTGGCATCACTGACTCAATGGACATGAATTTGAGTAAACTCTGGGAGTTGGTGATGGACAGGGAGGCCTGGCATGCTGCAGTCCATGGAATCGCAAAGAGTCAGATAACGACTGGGCAACTGAACTGAACTGAACTGAAGATGCAAATCAGAAGAGCTGTGGGCTTGATCCCGGGAAGTGGTTTTTCTGAGCTTGCTTGGCCCCTATCTATGTAGGAGTACATCACCTTGGCCAGAACATTCCTGAGCTTTGCCATCTTTAAAATTGGAAGAATATGATTGCAAATTGTGATACACACCCTCTCCATCCCTTATGGACTTGCAATAAAGTCAGATAAAATATATTGAAGATAAAAAAAAAGATACTGAAGGTGTTTTGAAAAAGTAAAATGTCTGATACAAGTGAAATGTTATTGAGTTGGCCAAAATGTTTGTTCGAGTTTTTCTGTACAATCTTGCAGCCAACCCCATGCTTTACCCCTGCAGTTTGGGTAAGCTGAAATAAGGGAGAAAAAGCAAACTTATCACCAGAAGCCCTGGCTGCATGTGAGGCAACCACAGCACCTCTCTCAGTCTTGGTTCCCTTTGCTCCATGAAGGAGATTGTAACGATATTTGTCTCCCATGACTTTGGTGAACTGTGAGTGAGAGAGTATATGTAAAAGCACCCAGACCTACCCCTGGTATAAAGTTTGGCTTCATAAATCCTTGTGGTTGTTCAAACAGGAAATCAGCTCCCCTTTCCTAGAGCTGGAGCAGGCTCAGTACATTACATTAAAGCCTCCTGTTTGATAGCAAATACTCGCTGTACTTTCTCCAGGCATGTCAGAGAATTTGTTTTTCCAGCACACACTCTGTTTATACTCAGACTTTGGAAATATTCTCCTGCCCACTGTGCTTATTGACCCACCCCAGCTATCGCCCTTCAAGACCCATTTTTTGAAGCAAAAATAGCAGCAGGTGTTAAGTCTGTGTTACCCATCTTTCTGGAAATCCTGCTTCAGGATTCTTCTCACCTCCAGGCCTCCACCCCTACGTACAGCAGCTCTACCCAGAACGCTTCCTTCTGCCCTATCGACTCACTCACCATTTGTGCCCTCACATTCTTCAGCTGTCAGTTTAGACCTCACCTCTACTGGGCACCCTACAAGCTCTCAGTTAGGTGACTCAGGTTCCTGTGTATTTTTTTTTAATTTAAATTTTTTTTTTTAAACACCAAAACCATTTTGTATTGGGGTTTAGCCAATTACCAATGTTGTGATAGTTTCAGGTGAACAGTGAAGGGACTCAGCCATATGTATACATGTGTCCACTCGTCCCCAAACCCCCTTTCCCATCCAGGCGGCACATAACACTGAGCAGAGTTCCCCGCGCTATACAGTAGGTCCTTGTTGGTTATCCATTTTAACTGTAGCAGTGTGTCCATGACCTTCACAGAGTCCTTATCTATCCCTTCCCTGCACCCTCCCGGTAACCATGCGTTTGTTTTCTAAGTCTGTGAGTCTCTTTCTGTTTCGTTTAAGTATGTTCATTTGTATCATTTCTGTTTAGACTCCAGATATATGGGGTGTCATATGATATTTCTCCTTCTCTGTCTGACTTACTTCGCTCAGTACGGCACTCTCTAGTCCTACCTATGTTGCTGCCCATGTCCAGCTCCCGTGTATTTCTGTGTCCCCGCAAGGACCACAGTATATGGTAATGGCCTCTTCTCCTGCACTGTTTCCCCCCATACTGGCCTGAGGAGTAGTGTTGGTCTAGCCTAATGTGTTCCCGCAGGAACATGCTGTAAATGAAGACAAGGATGAGATCTGCACAGCTTGTGCTTCCCTCCCCTTTCTCCTCATGTATCCTTCTTGGCTCTCCTTCAGTTACCTCTTTCCAGTAGAAATTTCTTGCCTCTATCGTCTTTCTGCTTCAATACGAGGCATTCAGTGACTCCCATGCCTCTGGCCACTGTTGAATCAAAGAGGGAGAGAAACTGAATCCAACATTTGGAATGAGTTGCCTCCTTGCCAGCCAATCTATTGAGCCAACTGGGGACGACATTTCATATATGCTACTTTTTTCCACCCAAGCCTTCCAGTATGCCGTTTGTGATTTTTCTTTTTTGAACTCTTGTTATATGAAGGAAAGAAAGTTCAATATCTACGCCTAGGCTTTTAAACCGAAAATGTATCCCAGTACAAATTTGGCTGTGTGTGTCAGGGTGTAGATAAATGTGGTGTTTTCCCAAGTTATTGGTGAATTAAAGACTAAAGAAAGAGCTGTAATGCAAATCAACCAAGGTTACCTCATCACCAAACGTACCCTGCTCATTTATTTTGACAAGCCCAACTTAACTTTTAATTACCAGGCCTCCTAGTACACTGGTAAAATGTAGCAACAGTGACTTTGGCAGAAGAGGAGAAATCTGTGTAACATGAGCCTTCAGAATGAGTCCATGCTGACTCCTTGTAAAATGGAGTGAGGCAATTCATTTTAAGAAGAATTTCAGTAGAGCAGTTTATGTGATCTGTGACTGTAGTCGCAAATCAGCGAGCCTTTTATGAGCCAAGCACACCAGAATGTGTACATTAAATGAGGGTAGTTCCTCAAAGAAATTTTGTCAGCCACTCTAAGCCATTCATTACCAAACAGATTTTGTAAGTCTTCATTGGAAACTATTTTCGGAGTCAGTTTTCAAGTCACTATAAAAAAAAAAAATTGAAAATGTCCCTTGAAAGTCCTGATACTGGAGAAGGGAGGCTATTTTTTAAATTGATGCCTACATTTTATTATTCAGTTGGACTCTTCGTTACTTGGAGCTCTTTCCTAAATTGAATCTTCCCTTGAAGGAAGCAGTCAGGGCATCACTGAGGTCACCCATGAGAAGGTGACATGGCGTTGATAGACCTATTAGGGCCAGAGCCCCTGCTGTACATTTTAATAGGCACTAGAGGGACTTCTGTTCTTGGCAGTTTATCAAAACTCTGTGCAAGTAGGGAAAATCCTACAGACGTGCACAATTGGTGCTCATTACTGTACTTCTTTATTCTCTTCCCCTCTAACTGGCATCAGTTTGGAGTTTGGGTAAAGTTTCTCTGGTGTCTTGGACACATCAAGGGAAAGGGTGCATCATGTCATCAATAGCTTCTACATGGCATTTGGATCCCAGCCACCCAGTCCTGTGTCCCCACATTGTAATATTGGTTTTCTTTCCCTCTCTGTAATTTTTTCCCACCCAAAGCAGTAGACTTAAGCCATTGGAAAATGTTTCCTTTCCCTTTTTCTGCTTTCCCACTCCTGCCCACTCTCCACCTTCACCTCTCCACCCTGCCCTAAAAAAGAAAGCTGAAACACAATGACACACGTCCCTCAGTGCATAAGAAATTAAAACTTGCCCACGTCCGTGAGGAGAAAAGCCCAACTGACCTTGAAATGGGAGGATTTCAACCAGTCAACAGTATCTGAGGGTAGACAGGTCTTGTAAGAGATGTGCTTGAGGGGAAGGAAGTGGGCAAAAGAGGAGAAAAGGAACCTGGGACTACAGCTTGTAGGTTCGGGGCTGATGGGGTAAGGGTGCCGTGCAAATTTATAAGTGACTGGGCTCTGAGATCCCAGAAGGGTCCAGGGCCAACTATGATGTATAGCAATAAAAATCTCATGTAAAGGCTTTTCAGCTGGACTGCCCTTTCTGGGGAGGCTGAAAAATATTTTCCACTGAGGTATCCGCAACCCACTCTTGTTGGCCTGGAGCCGCTTGGCCTTTTCGGTCCAAGCTGCCAGGCTGGCCATGCAAAGGATGGTCTCGGTCTCTTTTCTGGACTTGTCCTTGGCATAACTTCTGCCCTCCCCCCCCCAGTCACAATAGTGAAGTGGCACCGTGTAACTACACAACGCCAGTGAGCACAAGGCAAAGACCTCTTCTTCCTCTGGTTGTAAAATGAAGGAAATGTAATCCCCGCCTCCTAACATTTTATTGTGTTGGTGAAGGTTTCCTTTCTTTAATACTAAGAGATGACGTGGAGGCTGTGGAAAATTGTAACATGCTGGTAGTTTATTTGTGAGAAATTGTGTTTTACTGCTGTTGTGGTATGAGAATTCCAAATGATCGTAGAATACAGTTTCAACCTTAGAATACAAATGAAGGAAATATAGTTTGCCAGGAGGCACCAATAAGAAAAGTGGGGAGGATGGCACTTAAGGTTTACTCCTGGATTCCTCTGAAGGGTCAAAGGCCGAAATGCCCGCAAGGCCAGGCAGGACGTGTGGATGAGCAGAACTGATGGGGACTGAGGGGGGATGTTGAGGAGCACATGTCTGCTAGGCAGGGCAGTGGCAGCGCAGCGCCAGCCGGTTACTTATTGTGGGAAACACAGACCTGTGCTGCCAGAGCCTGAGATATTTTTTAAGTGAAGCCAAAAATCCAGAGTTTTATGTGAAATCACCAAAGGTCTACAAGCTGGCAACAGAGTCTAGTTTTTAGAAACACGGCTGGGGCCAAACACATCACATCTGTGGGCCAGACTTGGCTCCGGGGCCTTGGGTGTGCCCTCTGTGACTGTTCATTCCATCAGAGCCCACGGGGCTGTCAGAAAAGGGGGGCTCGCTGGCTTCCACTGTGGCTGGTGTGGGGGTGGGATGGTGCCCAAAGAGCAAAAGGAGGGAAGCACATCCCCAGCCCAGCTCAGTTTCCTCACTGTGTTGGTTAGTAGTTGCAGTGGCCGCTCTAAACCTGACTCTGTTCCCATCACATCCCTAATTCCTCGGAAGAGAGTGCTCGAGGGTCCTGTGTGCCCTGTGGAAGGGCAGATGGGGAGGGAAGAGACGATGTAATAACCACTGGGACAACCGTGGGCTTACCCTCAGCTGAAAGATGGACTTGATGCTGGGAATGGGACCTGGATTTGGTGAACCACAGGGATTTCTCTACTTTATAAATGAGGATGTAATAATTCCAGAGTGGCCCCTTGAAAGAAAGAAGCATTGAGACTAGACAGAAGGAATTGTGTTGTAGATGGCATTAGGCGTGTTAAAGGAGATGGCTGCGTGTGTGGGTCCGTTGGGAAGTAAAGAAGAATACTGTATGCCTTGGACCACTTAATCTGAGGCGGGACCATTCAACCTACTGAGATAAATGTGGCCTTCATGTAATGGGCCAGAACTGTTCTAACACTTATGTTCCGGTCTGTTAGAATAAAGAATCTCACTGTCAACCACCAAGACCAAATATAAAGATTTTCTCATTGTCATGATTTATATTTTCCACTGGATATGTTCCATTAGAATGTTTATGCTCAAATGCAAATTGTTCTTCATAATGTCGATAATACCTCAACCAAAGACTCAATGACTGTTAACTTTAGTTAAGATGTGATCATTTGCATTTTGCATTTAGTCTTGTATATTCATATATTGAAAGATCCACTTGTTCCCCCGCTTTGACTCATGCTTTTCCACTTCATCTCCTATTTCCATGCTTCTGGTGATACTGTGTTTGTCTGTACCCTAACCTAACACCCAGAATCATCTTTGTGTTCACCAAAGCCTTGGGAGTAGAGTCTATAAATCAACTGTTCATTGTGGAGTACAAATTTAGTGAAAATAAATTGGATTGAAAGAAGATCTGTTAGTTGACAAGCTGGAATCTCAAGTCTGAATTGTCTCAGAATCTACCAGAATGGAAGGGAAAGTTATTTTTTGTAATTTATAAGTATGAGTATGCATGTTTTTCTCTGAAAAGCTTTTTGAGGCTTAAAGGAAAAGTGATACATTTTTGTACCAAGTAATTTGCTTACAAACCAATTTTTAGATTTATATAAATAATAAAATTTAATTTAGTTGTCAAATACACATTGATTTTTATACCTTATGTGATTTCAGAAGAACTTTTAATGTTTATTATAAATGGATAATCACATTTGTACATGGTAATAGCATCCTAATCCTTTCTTAGATCAACTCTGTGTCCACTATAAATTAAACATATATAAAAATGGTGTATTCATGAAGGAAGGAAAGAAAAGGAAAATTGAGTCAAGTGATGAATTTGAGGTATGGAATGAAGAGTGATTTTCTCTCTTTTGCTGCAACTATGCCATTTTTGTAGATTTTTTTTTTTAAAAAAAAAAAAACCTCAAAATTAGAAATCGGTGTCTTCAAAGTCAGAGTTTTCCTTTAAAAACTAGGTATTTTTACAATCTTGATCTTATACTGATAAGATCAGTATATTCTCATCAGCATAGATTTATTTTCACTTTCCAATAATGTATTCCTTACTGTTTGGCAAGTTACCCCTTCATTAGAGATCTGAAGGAGGAGAAAATAAGTTACTTAAGATTCTCAAGTCTGAATGCATAAGACAGTTTTTGTAATAAGCAAAACAAGTTACAGGAAATGGAATCTTTTTTGGCATCTCCAAGTTTGCTCTGCAGAAGAGAACTGCCCAGCAAGGCACTGGCAGGACACCTTTATTTCTGTTCCTGACATCTGTAGGTGCCACTGCCACCGCCGGTGGTGGTGGTAAATGATGAGAAGATGAACTGGGAGGTGATATATCTTCTCTGACAGACTTAAAGAACTGCCGTGGGCTGCCCAGAGGCAAGTCCTGACCGAGGACATTCTGGCGCCTGTCAGGTCCCTCTGGCACTGGCAGGCAAAGCTGTTAGAGGCAGGGGGTGATGCAGTAACTCTGTGGTTTAAATCTGTGCTTAGATCCTTTTTTTGAGGGGTGAACTGGAGGTTGCCCTACAAATTCTGAAATATCCATTATTGTTGGTTGGTTAGTATCTGCCTTGTCCTTGTGTTATTACCATGGAGAGGCTGAATTCATTACTCCATGCCCAGGATCGGAGGATACGCCCACATAAACATTTGAATAAGGTTGTCCTCAGATTTTGAGCTTTGCTCCCCATCCTCAAAGCCCATACATTCCCCCATGGTGTAGTGTTAGATGTGGGCTGGATCCATCTTAATCACAGGGGAAGAGTCTGACTTGAGTTACTATTCTGGCAAAGACAAACAGGCACGAATGAAATATAGTGAAGGACCCATGGCTACCCACTGGGGACCCTCCCGGGAGCCCCGAGGAGCTGTGCTTACAGAGAGCCAGGCTGGGTACATTGGAAGCAAGCAGGAAAGTGTGCTCAAAGGCAGCCGTTGTACAGTTACTTTTCTCATTTCATTTGTCTAAATAAAATGCTTTCTGCTTATAACGCAGCTAACCTTTTTGCTTTTCTCTTGTGCTTCATTCTTGTCCAGGACTTTGTAAGTAGCTGACGTTACTCAAAATGTGCAAAGAAGAATAATGGAAGCCCCTGAATACCTTGATTTGGATGAAATTGACTTCAGTGATGACATCTCTGTAAGTATTGCTTCTTGCAAGCAGTGCTTTCAGGAAATTCTGCCTTAATCTATATGGGCTCCTTTCTCTGTTATAGTCTGTATATTCTAAGCTCTTCCTACCACATTTAGAAATTGACAACAGAAATCCTGCTGTGGCAGACAAAGTGTGGTCTGGGGGCCTTCCTGACCAGAAAGTGAATGAATCCCACTTCATTTTGTGTGAGCTTGGATGAGAAAGCATGTAACCTCACTGGAATTCCCCTTCCTAATCTGTTTTTTTCTTGTCACAGTTATTCATTGGGTAAATGCATAAGGTGCCTGCAAATAGCAGGCACGTTCATAAATTTACTTAAATACATAATTAACCTGATTGGTGTAGATATCCATAATGTACCTAACTAGCCCCTTTTATATGACTGTCTGTGCACAGCCTACATGCACTAACATTCACAAGGACACAGACTGAAGGATGGCCAAGTCTTTGAACAATAAGAGCTTTCAGTCTGGAGCTTTCAAAACATGGGTTGGACACTTGTTGGGAATATCGAGGAAAAATCATGTATTGCTAAGGACGGACAGGCTGACCTCTGAGGCCCTGATTCATCCTGTAGTACTGTGGACGGATGAGCTTCTTCGTGTCCTCTGCACTCACTCACTTCCTGCTGCCTCCAGTCTGACTCCTGGCTGCTGTGAGTGCATGGTCTGCCTGCTTGCTCAGAGCTGCTTGTGACTCCCCCTGGGCGACACGGTCTGTTCTGCCGGAGGCCGGACAGCAATGTTGACCTCTCACACATTGTCTGAAAGCTGAAAGAGGGAAAGGCTGAATTCACATATAGGAAAAGGTAGGCAGATTCACCCATGGCTGAATAAAATGGGTAATTCAGCTTTCAGACAATTATTAGTCCTCATTAAGATGGATGTGAAGTGAGTGGTATCCCACTCCCTTTTTAAATCACTATGCTTGCATGCTCAATCACTTAGTCGTGCCCAACTCTTTGCAACCCCATCGGCAATGGCCCACGAGGCTCCTCTTGTCCATGGGACTTCCCAGGCAAGAATACTGGAGTGGGCTGCTATTTCCTCCTCCAGGGGGTCTTGCTGACTCAGGGATGGAACCCACATCTCCTGTGGATTCTTTACCACTCACTGAGCCACCTGGGAAGCCCCATAGTTAATGTGGATCACAGCCTGGTTCTTTTAATACCACTCACCTCCAGGTATCTTGAGTTGAGTGGGGAAAAGCAAGGAAAGTGAATGATGATGTGGGCGGTAGAAAGTGTTTCAGAAAGGGACACATGTTATGATGATCAGTTCAAGGTGGCTCTCTGAGCCCTGATAATACTGTGTTTTAAGAGCGTAGGCTTTGAAGGCACCAGTCTGGGCTGCAGCCTCGTCCTGACCTTTGCTGGCTGTAGCACAGTAACTTTGCCTTGCTGAGATACCCACCTCATTTGTAAGATTGTTTCGAGGATGCAGTGAAATAAAAATATACGGAAAGCACTTATCTTGGCACACAGTAAGTTGCTCTTAAAAATGGTAGCTTTTGTTATTATTTCAATGAATGCTACAATAATATTTATATGACCAATGGTGAAGAAAGAACTCCAGGGAAAAGACCAGGCATCATGTCAAGACTTTTTAAAAAAAAATACAGTAGAGCAGTTGTGTTTATAGAAGAGTCATCTGGCAGCAGCCCATAATTTTGATGAATTAGGAATCTCCACTTGAAAGATAATAAAATATATTAAGCAATAACTGAAGCTGTTTAGCGAATTAGGATTCAGAATTATGCAACAGTTGAGCTTCTATAGCCTGACCACTCTGAAACATAAGTAAAGATCTCCATCTGCAATTGTGTAACTGCACTCAAACTCACCCCCTTTAGATACATCCCTATTGTTTGGATCTTTAACCTGCATTTAAACTGAAACCAGAAGGAAAAAAATGAAATAGCATAGACTCAATAAACTAATGATAATGGGTAACACTGAGCACTTCCCAGGGGATAAGCATTATCTTGTTTAATACTCACAATAATTCTCTGAAGAAGGGAAAATCATTATTTTCCTTTCATAGATGAGGAAACTGAGGTGTGAGGTGTTGTTTAACTTGCCCAGTGTCACCCACCGAATTAGGAGCCCTGTCTTTGGGATACCTGCTTTTAGCCCCAGTACTTGGGGCAACTTACCCTTCCCCCAGGGGATGTTTAACAATACTGGAGATGTTTTTGATTGTCATAACTGGGGAGGTATTACCGGCATTTGGTAAGTAGAGACCAGGGATGGATTTAAACATCCTGCAATGCCTAGAAAAGTACCCTACCAGAAAGAATTATCTAGCCTAAGATACTAGCCGGCAGTACTGAGGACGAACAATCCTGGTCTATTTCAATCCACTTAAAACTAAAGAAACTCTACTCTAACTTGGCATCCTCTGTAACATGGTAGATTATTTTATAGTTGTTGCATCTCATCCAGGTTTAAGACCTTAAACATGTCAGAATATATTGTCCTATATAATGTCTTCACGGGAAAAGAAGTGGACATAGCCTCTAAAATATTGAAATAATTGTTCTCAGTCTATTTAGGTAACCTAGGAGCAATAAATTTACAACTGCTTTAAGGGCTAAGTGGATATAATTCAGATGCTAGCATTAGGGGAAAAAAACCCACAAAGATGTGTTCAACTTGCTAATTCACTGGTATAACAAAAAAAATGTGTGTGCATGCATACTCTCTCAGTCATTTCCAGCTCTTTGTGACCCCATGGGCTGTAGCCCACCAGACTCCTCTGTCCATGGAATTTTCCAGGCAGGAATACTGGAGTGGGTTGCCATTTCCTCCTCCAGAGGATCTTCACTACCCAGGGATCAAACCCACATCTCTTGTATCTCTTGCATTGACAGGCAAATTCTTTATCATTGCACCCTCTGGGAAGCCCAGCAAGAAATGTTGTCTCCCATAAACCTGCCTGTGTTGTTAAAATTCTGCAAACCTCCTTTTCTGACTGCCTCTATGCTTCTTTCCTGGTTTAGTGGCAGGAAGGGGGAAGGGGAATGCATAATACATTTGAAAAAGATGTATTTATGTTTACAAAAGAGATGCCCAAGTTTAAAACTCCTCTTCTTACTCTCCAATCATAGCCCTTTTACGTATTATAGGGTTTCTGTTTCATGATTTTCCCCCCTGGTCATGAACCTAGTTCTTGTTTTAATTAAAACACAAGCTGTATATTGGTACAGAAAACCAGAGCTTTTTTGCCTTTACCTAATGAGACAAAACACAGAAGGCAATCAAATTATTTTGAAGTTTCCCGGACTCAAAAATAATGCTCATCTTTTGCAAAATGCAGAGTTTATAAACTATACATTCTTGTAACTCTGCCATCTGAAAGGGCAGAACGTTGTGCAACGACCGAGGGTCTGTGAGGGAGAGATGACGACACACATAAACACGGGGGCTCTAAGTTGGACTTTCCTGTCACTGCAAATGTGTTTACAGGGGTCCTTCTTTTTGCCTGTGGAAGCCAGCTCTCTCTATCTTAAAAAGGAGAAATGCTCTGGAACACTATTTACCATAGAGTTCTTAGTAGCTGTGATGTATATTTTATGAAGAGAGGCCAATTTGCTGTCCTCAAAAATAAGATTATACACAGGACTGAATAAAGCAGAGGCCAGACCATGGATCCACTGCTGTGCTCCACTTGTGAGCCATCAAGTGTTGGCTGCGCCATGCACCACGATGAACTCTTTAAATCACTGGTCCTGGTTAATCCTCATATCAGCTCTGCAAGGCGGGCCCTATTTTTATCCTGTTTGGCAGATGAGAGGCTTAGAGAGATAGTCTGACTTTCACAAAGTTACAGATAGATAAGTTGGGAGGGTCAGGATTTCAGTACAGAACTGTTTGTGTTACTTTTTCTCTTTTGAGCAATTTGGTTGAGTAAAACCATCTCTGGGCCAGTCATGTCACCCATCACTATCCCTAGCTGTCACTGAAGTGATTGCACAGTGCTTATTAAAAGTAAAGGAGAAAGTATACAGTGTAAATAAATAGTAATAAAATAAAAGAAGCTAGAAGAACTTAAGCACCCCTCCTAATTGTTCTTCAGTTTTTCCATCTGTTAAGTCATAAAAATCTGTCTCTACCTATCGTCCTGTATTTTATGGAGAAGATATGAAATGTATATATATGTCTATACATAAATTCACACTTCTATTCATATGCAGACACAAATGCATATATATGCATATGCATATATTTATACAAATACCTATGTGTACATGTAAACATGGACACATACATGTAAATAGACACACACAGGCATGTGTGCACACACATATAAATAGAACTATAGTACAATGCTTTATTCCTCAGCACAGGAATTTTTCTTGCTTTTCTGTATCATCATGACTGCAACTTTGGTGAAAGTTGACATTTTTGGCAAGCGCATAGTGTATGTTTTGTGCAAATCAGATGAGATCAAGATCAGTAAGTATCCTTTCACTTTATTATCCCTTTTGACCCAAGCCCTTGCAGCCCAGGGTAATAGCACAGACTTAGGTGGATTCATTTTCCTAAAGTGTGTAAGGGCCTTGGCATGGCAACTGACTCCAGTAGTATTATCTGAAGAATCCCTCTGACGGAGGAGCCTGGCGAGCTATGAGAGTCGGTCGCAAATAGGACACGACTGAAACGACTGAGCAAGCTAGCAAAGTGCTTAAACCACTGGTAGAAAAATAAATTCGTATAGCAAATAACTCTCACTCTCAGTGAGTTTTCACATTTCCATCCCACAGACTGGCCATCACTTACACTAAAATACCAGCCCCCCCCGCCCCCTTTTTGTGTCCATCACCTTTTGCTCAACTCATTCCACTGACACTTCCCAGATGTCATTACGTTCTGGCCAAGAAGTGCTTCAAGGTAGTGGGAGACCTTGAGAAAGGGCCGGAAGGGCTTATCACATGGACCCAGGCACTGAGTTGGGGTGGGTAAAGAGTATAACCTTTGTTCCAGTTTTAGGTATGAAAAAAATCTAGAAAGATACTCAAGGCACAGAGAACCTTGCTTGTCCCTCTTCTCTAGCATGGGCTCTAAAACCCTATTATCTTCCCTTGGTGCTTCCTAGAAGGTTACTAAGGCGTTTAGGGGCTTTAGATCGCCTCCATCTCTTCTTCGCTGTCCCTGCCCTTCTGAGCCATCACCCTGCTCTTATTCCCGTTTAAACTTTTCTGAAGTGCTTCTCAGTAGGATCTGTTTCATCAGCTCTTCAGAATGCCCCAACTTTTGGCAGTGTTCTTTTTGTAGTGTCTTGTATCCAAGTCTCAATTACCTCTCACTGGTCCCTTCTCCAGCTCACCATTACTCAAAACCTCACACTTGTTCTAATTTTATGTGTGTCTTACCATTTTCTTAATACCTGCCAGGAAAGGAATTAAAAATATTCTAATCCAGGCAAAGTTTAATTTCAAATTTATGTCCTATAACTAGTGTTAGAGTACAGGCCTCAAACCCAAGTCCCCAGGCTCCAAACCTGGACCTGACTGACATCCCAACCTGAGGAGGTGGAGAGCAATCTTACAGATATGGAGTGATTTCCTAGCAGAATGAGCAATTGGGCTTCCAGGAAGCAATGGGCTTCCCTGGTGGCTCAGACAGTAAAGCGTCTGCCCACAATGCAGGAGACCCAGGTTCGATCCCTGGGTCAGGAAGATCCCTGGAGAAGGAAATGGCAACCCACTCCAGTACTCTTGCCTGGAAAATTCCATAGACTGAGGAGCCCGGTAGGCTACAGTCCATGAGGTCCCAAAGAGTTGGACACGACTGAGCAACTTCACTTTCACTTTCTTTCACTGTTTTGCCCTTCTCTTACTCTGCAAATAGTTTTCATCTTGCCCAACGGTCATGACACTTATTAAGTTGACTATGCAGGTTATTTATGAAAATTGTTTACCATTTATGAACAAGTACATGTTATACTAGTCTACTACAGGCATATATTAAACATTTACAGTGCACCAGGCACGGTTCTAGGCTTGAAGTGAACGACACAGATATGTCCTGTATTCTCACAGAGTTTACCATACCGTGATAACAGCTGAGCATATTATGAAATGTCAGGTTAACTTAAATAGTAGGTCACAATTAATTACAGTATCAAACTCCATTCTTGAAGTCAGTCTTTATATTTTGGTAGTGATTGATTATTGGTTCGCAAACAAAAGTATGCAATCATTGAAGTCAAATAAGGCTTATAGTTGGCCATCTGCCCTACTGTAAGATAGCTTGCTCTTCTCAATCTTTTATAGTTTGTAATTTTTGCCTCAATAGTTACCATTATTTTAGCTTCATTTCTAAATGCTTGTTTTTTATACTTTTTAATTAAATAATAATGGTAACTAACAATTTTTGAACACATGCTATGCATCAGACACCATTTCTGATATTTTTCATTATTACCTCATAATCTTCACAGCCACATTCTGATGTGGATACCATTAGTACCTATTTTACAGAAACTGGTAATATGCAGAGATTGAGTAACTAAGATTAATTAGCTGGAAAATGGTGAAGTCAGGCTGTAACATGTGCAGTCTAGCTATAGAATCTGGATATGTAACTACTGCATTGAAAAATGACTTCTGCTCAGCCCCTTGATCGCCTGTAGCCACCCTCGTTCACCCACGTTCTTCCCATCCATGACCACTCCCCACAGTAGAAGAGGATCATCCAATTCTGTGGTCTCATCATCCCTTCACCAATGTGGCTTTTCATCTTTTGTCTTACTGTATATATTAACATTACAGTAGAGTCATTCCTGGTGTACTTCTAATATGGTCAGAGAATTACTGAATTTTCCCAAATATCAACTACAAACAATGTTTTAGCATGGAAGAATTTGATGCTTATCAATTATATAAATACCTCTTGGAACATAGGATACAAACAAGGAGTAAGAACAAAAATCAAATGCATTTAAAAGAAGATAATTGATAATAATTGTCTTTAATAGAGTTTGAATGGTGGAAAGAATTATATATTTAAAACAGACTGAGATATATATGACTTCCCAGGTGGCTTAATAGTAAAGAATCCTCCTGCAATGCAAAAGATGCAGGAAATGTGGGTTCAGTCCCTGGGTCAGGAAGATCCGCTGGAGAAGGCAGGGGTGACCACTCCAGTATCCCTGCCTGGGAAATCCCCTGGACAGAGGAACCCAGTGGGCTACCTCCATGGGGTCACAAAGAGTCGGACGTGACTGAGCATGCACACACAGGACTTGTTTACTCACCAAGTCGTGCCTAACCCTATGTCTTTGTGACCCTAGGGACTGTGGCATACCAGGCTTCCCTGTCATCCACTATCTCCTAGAGTTTGTTCAAACCCATGTCCATTGAGTCAGTGATGACATCTAACCATCTCATCCTCTGTCGTCCCCTTCTCTTCCTGCCTTCAATCTTTCCCAGCATTAGGGTCTTTTCCAATGAGTCAGCTCTTCACGTCAGGTGGCCAAAGTTTGGGAGCTTCAGCTTCACTGTCAGTCCTTCCAATGAATATTCAGGGTTTATATCCTTTAGGATTGACTGGTTTGATCTCCTTGCTGTCCAAGGGACTCTGAAGAGTCTTCTCCAGCACCACAATTCAAAAGCATCAGTTCTTCAGCATCCAGTCTTCTTTATGGTCCAACCCTCACATCCGTACATGACTACTGGAAAAACCATAGCTTTGACTATACGGACCTTTGTCAGCAAATGATGTTTCTGCTTTCTAATAGGCTATTTAGGTTTGTCATAGCTTTTCTTCTAAGGAGCAAGGATCTTTTAATTTCATGGCTGTAGTCACTGTCCATAGTGAATTTAGAGCCTAAGAAAAGAAAATCTGTCACCATTTCCACTTTTTCCCCATTTATTTGTCATAAATAGGACCAGATGCCATGATCTTAGTTTTTGAATGCTGAGTTTTAAACCAACTTTTTCACCCTCCTCTTTCACCCTCATCAAGAAGCTCTTTAGTTCCTCTTGACTTTCTGCCATTAGAGTGGTATCATCTTCCTATCTGAGGTTTTGATATTTTTCCCCACAATCTCGATTCCAGCTTGTGATTCATCCAGCCCAGCATTTTGCATGATGTACTCTGCTTAAGTTAGTTCAATCACTCCATTGTGTCCGACTCTTTGTAGCCCCATGGACTGCACATGCATGGTGACAATATTCAGCCTTGATGCCCTCTGTTCCCAATTTTGAACCAGACTGTTCCATGTCTGGTTCTAACTGTGGCTTCTTGACCTGCATACAGATTTCTTTGGAGACAGGTAAGGTGATCTGGTATTCCCATCTCTTTAAGAATTTTCCATGCACGGGATATATATATGAATATGTAGATGACCAGTGTCTATACTATGTAGAGGTGATGGTTGAAACTGTGGGCATCAGGAAGGTCACCTGAGAAGCATGGACTATGAAAAGGGAAGAATGTCCCAAGAAAGGAACTGCAGAAGTGTGTCCTGTGAGGAAGGAGGAAAAAGAAGCTTCTCCAAAGAAGACAGGAAAGAAGTTTTCAAAGATATAAGAGGAAACTAAGGGAGATAGAAAGAGGGGGAGGGATGATTTAAAGGACCACTTACAATGGTCAAGCGTGGGTAATAGGTCATTAGAAAGAGCAACGTCTGAAAAGTGCCACTGGATTTTCCAGTTCAAACTCATTGGTGGTTGGTGGCCACAATAAGAGCAGTGCCTGTGGGTGAGGGCACAAATAACACAGCGCTGTGGCTGGAGGAGTGAATGCAGAGCTGAGGAAGTGGAGACAGGAGCCAAGGCAATTCTTTCAAAAAAGATGGCTGTGAACACATGAGCAGGAAACTCCACCCATGACCAACTGAGGAGGCAGCGTGTCTTGAGGTGGTGGGGGTGCTTGTTTAATTTTATAGGATCAGAGGAGAGAGCTGATGTTGAGAGAGTGGCTGAGGAGAAGGAGAAAAGAGAATGATGGCAGAGCATGAGTCTGAGGAGATGGGAGAGAAGGCGTTCTCAGCAGGCTTGCATGATGAAGGTGTGGCATGTGAGTACCACATCCTCAGAGAAGGGAAAACAGAACATGACCTGTTAGGGAGGGTGTGAAGTCAGGACACTACTCCCCTGAATTGGGCCATCGGGGAGGAGGTCACAGTTTTAGGAAAATATTGCACTTCTGAAAATCTCTGTTCCGCTGTGTGCCTTTGCTTTCCCTACCAGCTTTGTGTGTACACATTTTTGTCATATTTTAGTGTGTGACTATGTATATGCCTGCTTGAATTTTGGAAAGTTACGTGAGAAACCACGAATTTCAGGATAGCTGTTTGGATGACTGGCCTTCATTGTTTCTTTTGGAAACTCAGTGCGACCTTAGTTGTTTAAAAGTCTCTAGCTTGAAAAGGTGTTAGGATTTGAGTTCTTTCATTTTCTGTGGCTCATGACCATTTGAGTAATGTCTGCTCGTTCACCCAACTGGCTCCAGTTCTCAGGAGCAAGGGCCAAAGCTTTTCAGCCCCGAATAGTATGTAGGGTGGTCAGAGGTCCCCAAAGCCCAGTGTAGAAGTCACAGCATGTAATTATGAATCCCATACACGTTCAAACTGTTTTGCATGGCAGAGTGACAACATTGGGATGTGTAGGATCATCTTAACATCACAGCAACTCTCTTGTGAAGCCAAGTTTCAGTGTCTGTTCTTGGGCATGGGTTCTCTTGGACAAGGAAAGACCAAAGAAGTGAAGTGCTGAGACAGGCTGGGCTGTCCTTCCTTTCCTTTCCAGTCCCAGCCTGGCCTCCCTCTTCCTGTCTCATCAGTTCTCAAGTCTTGATCTCCTGAACTGCGAGTCGTGAGAGGCACAAAGATGAGAAGGGAAGAGTTGTGGTACACACAGGAAGATGAATTAGAAGAGACCAGAACATTTAACATCATTTTATAGCTTGCAGATTGACTTCACTTACATGATCTCATCTGGTTATCTGTGTTTTCTAAATAAAGAAACTGAGCTTCAGAGAGTGGAAATGATTTTTCTGCCCAGAACTACAAAGTTAATAAATGTCAGAAGTAGGACTTGAATCCAGAGCTTCTGGCTCCAAATCCCTTGTTTCTGCGTGAAAAGCTAAGGCATCAGCTGCCATTCATGCTGTGAATATATTAGAAGTGTTTATTCTTTTAAATATGTCCTGGTTACATACATAAATACGTCCTGGTATAGGAATGGTGTTTTCTAAGATGATTAATGCTATATAACTATTACTGAGTACTACCAGTGGCTCAGATGATAATGCAGTATCATTAGTGGCAATGCAGGAGACCTGGATTCCATCCCTGGGTTGGGAAGATTTGATCCCTGGTCCTTCTCCAGGGAAGATTCCCTGGAGAAGGAAATGGCAGCCCACTCCAGTATTCTTGCCCAGAAAATCCCAGGGACAGAAGAGCCTGGTGAGCTTGAGTCCATGGGGTTGCAAAGAGTTGGACACAACTGAGCGACTAACGTGCACATGAAGCTTCTTAAGAAGATCAGTGCTATGTAAATATTAAGCACTACCATTATTAGAATTAGTATTGCCACCAATATCATGGGCTACCTAGGAAAATTCATTTTATTCAGTTCAGTAAGTACCTAGTATCTCTGGTAAATAAAATATTATCCACACCCTCAGGAAGCAGAGAAAGACATTATGTAAAGGTATAGACGAAATGGCACATGATGGATTCTGTACTGAACACATGGCCAAGGTAAAGAAATTAAGAACAGTGGTTCTTGAGCTTCACTAAGCATCAGAATCACCTGAATGGTTTATAAAAACAGGTTGCCATTGTTGTTCAGTTGCTCAATTGTGTCCCACTCTTTTCAGCTCCGTGGGCTGCAGCACATCAGGCTTCCCTCTTCTCCACTATTTTCTGAGTTTGCTCAATCTCGTGTTCATTGAGTTGATGATGCCACCCAACTGTCTTATCCTCTGTGGCCCCCTTGTCCTCCTCCTGTCAGTCTTTCCAGGATTGCTGGGCCCTGCCTTAAAGTTTCTGGGGTGGGGCCCAAGAACGTGAATTCCTAACAAGTTCCTAAATGGTGTTAATGCCATTGATCTGGCCACCACACTTTGAAAGCTAAGATAAGTTCTGCCTGGGAGGATCAGAGAAGATATTATGATGGATCCACAAGAAACTGGATCAATCACATGTGTGTACAGCTTAGCATTTCAGCCTGTGACTAAGTTGTTGTGTGCCATACATATATACTAAAGACATCATCCTTTCCCTTGGGCACTATGTGGGAGCCGACACAGCACAGGGGAACGACAGAGCACATGGCAAGGTTTTCTTATCAAGGGCAGAAAAGCGTCCCTTTCGGACTTACTTCACTTAGCATGATAGTCCCTGAAAAGTGAAATGAAGTCAAGTGAAAGTTGTTCGGTCCTGTCCGATTCTTTGTGACCCCATCGTCTAGAAAGTCTATGGAGTTCTCCAGGCCAGAATTCTGGAGTAGGTTGCCATTCCCTTCTCCAGGGGATCTTTCCCACCCAGGGATCAAACCCAGGTCTCCTGCATTGCAGGCAGATTCTTTACCAGCTGAGCCACCAGGGAAACCCATGATCATCCCTAGTTGCATCCATCTAAAACATAGTGCAAATGAACCTATCTATGAAACAGAAATAGAATCAGAGACATAGAAAATAGACTGGTGGTTGCCAAGAGGGAGGGGGTTGGAAGAGGGCTGGATTGGGAGTTTGGGATTAGCAGATGCCAACTGGCATATGTAGAATGGATAAACTACAAAGTCCTTAGAGGGAACTATATTCAATATCCTATGATAAACCACAATGGAAAAGAATATGAAAAGGAATGTGTGTGTGTATATATATATATATATATACATATATATATATACACACACACACATATATATATTCACACATATATATAACTGAGTCACTTTGTTATACACAGCAATACTGAACACAACATTGTAAGTCAACTATAATTTTTTAGAAAGAGTATGTTCAGTCAGGGCTGAAGCAGTCAGGCAGAGTTTCACAGAGAATGTAGAACTCTGTGAAACCCTGGCCTTGAGAATCTGGCCTTGAGGATCAAGGAGCATTTGCCCAGCCAGAAGAAAGCATTGTAGGCAAGGAGGCCCAGGAGTAAAGGAACTGAAGGGAAACTAAACTTTGAATGCACAGGGACTTGGAACAAGTGGAGGCAACTGTTCAGTCTTTGGCAGGGGCTTTCCTTGAAGCATGCTCATGCTGGAGGAGTGGAAAAGAAGTTTGAATCAAAAATATTGTTTCCTCTAGAGATGCTTAGAGAAGGAAAAAATTAGAACGCAGCACAGAGATTAGGAAATATAGTACTTTTCGGCCATCTCCAAGACCCCTCTCCTCTCTTGTCACTCAAGGATAATAGGAATCAAGGGAACACAATATAAAGGCGTGGATTGGGGTCAAGACACAGGGAAGATATGGGGCTTTGGTTCTCTTAGGGCCAAAATAACGGTCATGGCTACCCTGGGAGCTGGCCATTGTCCTGAGAATAGGTGGGCTGGCGACCTAAGAGCTCCTTAGAAAAGGCCATCTGTCCTGTGAACTCTGGTGAAGTCTTGGGAAAGCTTTCCTCTCCGCTCCCAGATGGTATCACAATGCATTTGTGAAAGGAGACTTCCTGGGTTGTTTGCTTATTCCCAGATTTGCAGATGTGAAAATTTATTTTTTGTGTTAGTTTTGTGAATTTCGTATTTCTGCTGTATCTCTTCATATCACAACTTAACCATCTATATGGCACTCTCAAGTTTTATCTTGTATCCAAAGAGCAGTGTACTTACTGAAACAAATCCACAATTTGATTGTTTTTTTTCCCTCGTGTGTCCTTATAGATTTGTTCGCAGTGTAGGTTAGAGTCATTGCTGAATTTGACATTCCATATATTTTTATTATTATCCAAAACTTTGATTTTCTGGCCACCACATCATCTTTGTCTTAGATTACTATTTATTTCCATGACCAGGAGCAAGCACATGACTTTTTCTACAATGTCATATTCCCAAAGAATTAAGATGGATACTTTCCCAAAAGTGACTTCCTGTGTGACTGTGGGTGAGAGGCAGAGCCACCAGAAGTGAAACAGATTGAGGCAATGGATGGGGCTCAGCCAGGCTAATCTCTGGAGCCCAGTCTCTCTACCAACCAGGCATCCTATGGGCTGTTGAAATGGAAGCCTCATCAAATTGAAAGTGATTGCATACTGTGGACCTTTGCAGTCACATCAGAGGGGCGGAAGGTACATTGCAATCACACTGGAGGAGCTGAAGGTGCAGCTAATAAATCGTAGGTTCTGACATTTCTGACATGGGGTGGAAGGTGGCAGTTAGGATGCATGTGGCTGAAAATGCAGATAGCAGCACACCCAGTTTAATCAAATACTTACCATTAGGCCCACTGAGCAACTTATTGAATTTACCATTAACTATATTTAAACATGATCAATCTGAAATTTCCTGTCTGAGATTTTGCCTCGGAAGAAAAGGGAAAGAGAGAGAGAGGGTAAGACTTTGCCAAAGGGTGCTTTCATGGGGTTGATGGCAACTGAAACAAAAGGCCCAGTTTTAATTGAATCACAGACTGTGTAATTATTTAACCTGTACCAGCTGGCCTCAGGAAGCTACCAGATTTCCTCAGAGAGCTCCTACTTGGCCAGAAACAGAAGGTAACTTATTAGTAACAAGAAAAATGCTTCTGTGTTACCTCCCGCTCCCAGAGAACTTAACTTAAAGGGGAAAAACTTCCTCAGAGTTCGTTTTTGGCTTAAGAGGCAGTCGCCTCCCTGGAGTATGTGAACGGGTCTGCTAAGACACCTGTAGTCTCTGAGGAATAGCGAACATAAACAGGATGTTATTGCATCAGACAGGTAAGAGTCATTTCTCTAATTAGTCATCTGAGATTTCATTTTCACTTGGAAGTATGGGAAATTTAATTTGTTTGTGATGTGCAGTTGGCAAACTGACAGTAACTCCAACTGCCCCTCCCTCTGTCTTGCTGTCCTGGTACTGCATGGAAAGTGCAGAGGTGGGACTTGGGGGGCTCAGTGTGGACACTGCTTCATCTATCAGCATCAAGCTAACTAAAGCACCTTCCTATAGACCAATATGCCCCAGTTACACATCCCTCGCTTGTAATGCTGGAATAGTCCTAATGAGTTTCTCATGATCATTTTTCTTTTAGATTAAATGTTTTTGTTTTTCTCAATCCCCCTCCCAGTTTTGCAATGTGAAGTCATTCAGAATCCATCCTCATTTACAGAAGAGCATAGTTATTAAAGATACAGAGTAAACTATTTTTAGGAAGCTATATATTATGAAGTAAAGCATGATTGAAGAACGTCCCTGACTTGGCCTTTGATTAAAGAAAGAGTTCATCATATTTACATTGTTTTAAAACACCCTTCTCCAAAGAAAGATTGATTGGCATCAAATGTCATTCCTATACATCATAACTATTGATTTTACATTTGTTGTAGCTCCTCTGATTTTATGCCCCTTTATGTCATAATCTATCATCCTGATAGCAGCTCCTGAGTTGGTGCTGGGACTGAGCCTGCAGGGTGGTTTCTTTCAATTTAGACTGATCTATCCCTGAAACAAATGAGCTTTCAAACAGAACCGTGCTCTTCTTGCTTTTCATAGCATTCTCCTGGCATTTCCCATGGAGATCACCGAATGATTTGTGGCAGCATTAGGGACATTTCTGTAGTCCAGGAGAGATGACCCCTGGCTACCCTGGATGCTGTAGGAAGCCAGTTGCTCCTCCTCTTGACTTTTTTTTATTTTTTCCCACACATAGATTCACTCTTAGGATTCAGAGTGCAAATATTATGGCCATCTTCTGGAAAATGTCAAGGTTCAGAAAAATCCATCTTCCACAAGAAACCTTAGAATATCTGCTGGATACACCCCACCTCATTTGTTAAAGGGCTGTCCAGATCTCTTTTTAATCTGCATCTACTTACATATTTATAGATAGAGGCTGGGCTGCAGCCAGATCACCAAGCAGCCCATTTAGCGTGAACTTAGGCTTTCTGGACATACATGTTGTACTCAAGTATCACTTCTTGTGTTTTGGTTTTCTGGCCAGTTGAGTGAATGTAATTCTCTTGTTTTAAATTGTTACTTTACACTCTTTTTCCTCTGGCTTCCTGTTCAGTATTCAGTCACGTCACTCAAGACCATCCCAGAACTGTGCCGAAGATGTGATTCTCAAAACGAAGACAGATCAGGTAAGTTTCACTCCTTACCTCTTCTTCTCCTACCTTTTAGAGTGTGGGGACTCCTCCTGGAATCTCTTCCCCCATCAAATTGGTTGCTCCTGCTTTCTGTTTTCTTCTCTTATGGCTTCTCCATTCACCACCCACCCCCAACAAACAGATGTTAGGTCATCCTCCAGAGACTAACTGGACAGGGAGGCCCTGCTGAGGACCTAGTTGTATACAAATAAATGTAGGCGATCATTGCGACGGCTCCAAACCACAGTATATGCAGCAATTTACTGCAAACCCGAGAAACCATTGGTGACAAAGCATAATGATGCAGGCGCCAATGAAAAAATGTTGGATCCGTTTACTACCCAGATGGCAAGGACCAACTTGGGGGATGGTGCTTTGCCAAAGTCTGAAATCCTATCAGGGATGCGACATGATAGAATCTGCAGTAAGGCATACTGTAACAGTTAAGATTAAAGCAAAGCTTTGGAGTCTAATAGTGTAAACTAAGCAGAGAATTATGGCATATAGATGAAAACCAGCTGGCTGACCTTTTCTCCTTGCACCGCCCCCCACCCTCGACCAAAAAAAAAAGTACATTCAGGATTGTTTTTCCTTCTGAAAATCAAATTAAGCCTCTCTGCTTTTCTCTCTGTGATGGGCAAAAATGAAAATAAAAAAGGATATTGATGGGAATGATACCATAGCATTAAACTATGAAATGATGTTTGTTATTTTTCCAACTAATTACTCTAAGGCATCACCATTAACCTTGCCAAAGTGGGACCTCTGATAGTAACTAGAATCCTAAGAACTGCAGATGATGGAAGGCTTAAGATAATTCTTGAATTAGGTGCATCGTGTTTGAAAATAAATAGATCGTCCTACCTATACAGCTACTAGAATTCTAGGCCTTTTGAACTGGAATGACTGTGCAAAGCTTATTTACTTTTCTCCTGAATTGTTTGTTTACTGTCGACATTTTGTTTAGATGAGGTGGGAAAAATAATTCATCTATCTAGGTTTGCTTATCTCTGTGTTTTTCTGTGAGTGTAAGTAATGTTTCATTGTCTGGGTCAGAATCATTATAGAAGATAGTTTGAAGTGCAAATGAAAGTTTTCATTTACCTCCATTAAAGTTTTTTTTTTTTTTTAATTTCAAGCACACTCAAGTTTCTATGGGGTTAACAGAGGCTTTGATCATAAGGCTTATCAGAATGTGCCTCCTTAAAAGCCATCGCCAGATTCAGAGTTGAACACTGTGATCAGTGACAAAGGCAGCAGATTCAGGGGACAGGCCCCCAGCCTCAGGCTTAAGACCTCGATCTGAGTCAGCATTCGGCCCTTTACCCTTAATATGACCTTGAGCCTGTGACTCATTAACTATAAAATAAAAAAGAAACTCTTTCTGCCAGTGTTGTTAGGCTACTGTTAGTATCAAAATAAGGTGATGTATCTGAAGGTACTTTGGAGATACAGGGTTTTCTTTTTTTTTTTTTTAAGTTGAAGATGGAGAGTAAGAAAGAAGACTTAATAGCAAACACTTCAGTAGTGCTTAATGTGCCAGGCACTGCTGTAAGCCCTTTACTTGTAGTAACTCAATCCTAAAATCCTTGTGAATTAAGTACCGTTAGGATGTTTGTATTATATGGATGGGCAAACTGAGGCACGGAGCAGAGAAGTTAATTATCTTGCCCAAAGTCACACAGCAATTACATTACAGAGTTGGTATTCAAACACCAGGAAGTCTGTCTCTGGAGTCTGTTCTCTTATACATTTCTTATACTGTCAGATAGCTAGACTTAGGGATAGTAATTTAATTTCAAGATATTTTAAAACTTTAAAAGCTAGCATTTTCCCTCACCATTGAAGTGGAAAATTTCTCTTCTCTGTTAAATAGTTTCTCTTGCTTACCAAGTTAAGTAAATTAAAAATAATTTTCCTGGGGGTGGTTTATTCCATTTTCTCCAGGTCATGTGACTTGTAGCCACTTCCACAATAGGCAATGTTACAGATTTCTTCTGTAGTTGAGAAGGAGGCCAATTTCAAGTTCAGATGCCTTCAGACTCACCCAGAGCAAACCTCTAATGCTCAAGGTAATCACCAATGATTAGACCTTGAAGGGAAAACTCAGGCCTCTTTAATGGAATCACACTTACACCTCCAATTTGATGGACCATTTGGAGGCTGGTAAACCACTTCCTAATAGATCTAGCAAGAGAGATCTTAGAACAAGAAACACATGAAAAATCAATCTTTCCAAAGCACCACTGTAGAATTCTCTGTGAACTCCTTTGAAAGAAATCTCAATATAGTAAAGTTTTCACCTTCCCTTTCTGAGAGAACTGAGCCAGTCTCAATGAGTTCCATGGGCATTCAGATGTAGAAATAGTCCCCAGCTCCCCAGCACTGCGCCACCCCACCCCCACCTCAGGTCTTTCTTGTTTCAACAACCTAGGAGTTGGCTTCAGGAGCCCTTGCAGATAGATCTCCATTGTTATGATAATCTTTTCAAACCCATGGCAGCAGAAGACACCTTGGCTCCTGAGAAAAGTCCATGTCTTCTGGATGGGGAAACTTTCCCCTAAACTTACAGTGACTGTGAACATACGCACCCAATAGAGATGTGTCCCTTTACCTTTACGTCTGTTAGGCACTTTCTGTGTAAGCTGTCAAATAGTAACGCCCATCCTGGTATTAACAAGTCTTTGATGAGATAGGTATTCTTGAAGCCACTTGTTCTTTTACTTATTCATTCCTCAAGTAACTTGTGTGTGTTTTCTGCCCTATGCACAGAAGACAGGGTAATAAACAAGGTGTAAACAAGGCCCTGTTCTCAAAGCACTTGTATCCTGGGGAGTGGCAGACAAAGGCAAGCAAACGAATACATAAACCAGGTCATTCTCAGTAGTGATGAGGTGATGCGAGGCTTGTGACAAAGTAACTTATAGTGGGGAAGAGAGGAGAGTCTGGGGATCAGGGAGCATTCCTAGGGCCCAGCCATGGGAAAGCCAGTGGAGAGCATTCAAGGCAGGGGAACTAGCAAGTGCAGCGCCTCTGAGTCAGAAATCAGCTTAGTGGATGCAGAAGAAAAAGAAAACCAGTGTGTCTGTGGAGGTCAGGGAAGGTCGGACTCCACAGGGCCCTGTGAGTTGTGAAACATGGAGTTCAGGTTTTATGCTAAGACCTCTTAAGAGCACTGCCAACAGAATCCCAATTTTTCTAAATTCCTATTAGCTGGGAAGAAGCCTAGAGTCATAACTCTCAGTCAAAGAAGGATCCCTAAAAAATCATCTAGTCTAAAAAGGAGCGAAAGTGAGAAAGAGAAGATAATAAAAGCAGATGGGTACAGTGTTGACAGTTGATGGATGTGGGTAAAGAGTATACATGTGTTCTTTGTACTTTTTTTATTCTTTCAACTCTCCTGTAAATTTAAATGAAAAATGTTTTGATTATTTATAAGTGAATTTTTAAAAGGCTAAAAGTAATAATACTGTAGTTCCAAATCCATCAGATCTTAAAAAGTGATGGTTACTATGCTGATGGGATCATCCAAGCCTGTACTTCATCATGTTAGGGACGGGGAGCTTACAGTCTCACAAAGCCACCTATTCATAGTGATTATTTTTTGTTCAGCCGAAATCAGCAGCCCTCAGCTGTCCATCCTGATACCTAACTTTTTTCTTTGGAAACTTAGAGAAGGACCGTTCCTCCTGGGCAAGCGTGCTGCCACTAAGCGTTTGGAGATGGCAGTCACCCTTGGTTTTGTCTTCTCCAAACTACAATCTCCCTCCCCAGTTTTGAGTGTATCCTGCTCACACTTCTTGCTTTCTTGTGGATGTTTCATTTATCAGAATCTCTCTTAAAAGTGGTGCACCCAGAACTGCACCCGAGGCCTCCCCACGTATGATCTGATCAGAACCTGTCAGCCCCGCTGATCAGCCTCGGAACTTGGCACACATCTTTCCTGCCACCCCTCGTGGGCTGCAGAGGCACAACCAGTGCCTGTCCTTTCTGCCTGTTTTTCCAACTGTTCTGAGAAGAGCAGGAGTTCAGATGAACGCTGTTGGTGGCCCGTGGAAGCTTCTCCATGAGACATACAGCCCAGGGTTACCCGCTTTTCATCCCTGGACCCTGTGCCAGCTCCACATGGACTCTGAAAATGCAAATGGCCGAGTGCTGCCAGAGGTCTGGGGCAGACTCCCTGTGCCTTCCATTTGCTCACTGACACCACGAGTCTGTTCTGAGTGCCCTGCCCGTAGCCAAAGGCATGGATTCCTATTAAAATCTGTATTTTCCCTGACAGGGTAATATTGCCAACTGTGCACCTCCCAGGTCTCCTACATCGTAGGCAGATTCTTTACAGTCTGAGCCACTGTATGACTAAACAATTTTTGTCAGCAAAAGAAGTTTTGAAAAGAAGTATGAAGAAATCGTAGATACCAGAGGAAGGCAGGAGGAAGAAGAACATCTAGGGCTTAGAAGCCTGGAACAAACTTTGGTGTTTTGGGAGTTGTGCAGGTATTACTGAGCTCTCCCAGTTATGTCTGAGGTGCTCAGTCTTCTGTACACAGCTTATTTGTCCTTGGAATAATTCCCTAGTGGCCCAGACAGTAAAGAATCTGCCTGCGATGAGGAGACCTGTGTTTGATCCCAGGGTCAGGAAGATCCCCTGGAGAAGTGAATGGCCACCCACTCCAGTATTCTTATGTGGAGAATTCCACGGACAGAGGAGCCTGACTGTCTACAGTCCATAGAGTTGCAAAGATTTACACACGACTGGTCAACTAACACTTTACACTTTTACTTTCAAAATAATTCTCACAGGGAAGACTATAGTAATGGTCTTTTTATTGATAAGGAAAGTAAACGCCCATTTTATTGACTAGGCAACTGAGACTCACAGAGAGCAAATACTTTGCCCAGAGTTCTGCATGTGAAGGCAAGCCTACTAACTGCAGAGCCCTTATGAAGTTTAACAGCTGAAGAGTAGTCACAGTCTGAGGACCCGCGCGTGGCTAGTGGTGTGAGGCAAGGATTAGCACCAAGGATGTTATGTTTGAAAATTTTGCACCTATAAGAGAGAGTTATTTGTAAAACATTTGCATGTTTTCTCTGCTTAATCCCTATTCCTCATGTAGGGAAGGACGACAGAACAAGGCAGAGTGTTAACTCTGCTCTCCATTTTCTCCATATGAGGATTAAATGCATTAAATCAACATATGGTATTCAAATCAAACATATTCAATTTCATTGACTTCGAGTTTCTTTTAATTAATTGGACACTCAAATACACATTTGTTTCAATTCATGGTTTAAATGTCTCGTGATTCTTACAAGTATGTATCTGCTCAGCTCATATAATTTTCTTATGAAAGAAGGCAGATAAATATTAATGCAGTTTTGCATCTGAGAACTTAGCTGTGCTAAGGTTGGGAAACTTGGTTATGTAACAGTAATAAATGGCCCTGGGGTGTGTTTGAGAAGAGACACTGGAAGGATTTCAATACCTAAATAGTAGAGAAGATCACTAGTATGATAATGAGTAAAGGAAAATCATACTTTTTAAGGTTAGTATCTGGTAAAAATCATTTTGGATATTTATTTAGAAACATTATGATTTTGCTATATTTTTAGCCCTTGTGCATACAAATTTTGTGAAAAACCCTGAACATTTGAAAATCCACGGTTTTCTAAGATTTTTCGAGGATTTTGACTAGCACCAAAAATAAAACATTGACATGAAATTTATCCTCTCAGTGCTTCTGTGGTATAGCTAATGATGCTAAATATATAAACCTCCTGTTTACATATTATTAAGGTTTCATGCTAAAAGCATGAAAATGAAGGTTGGTACAGCAGTTTAAATTGAAAGCCTGCTGACTAATCCATTTCACATGATCTAATATAAAATGGACTCAAAGAATTGGGAAACAGATTTGTTAAGATCTCAGGCAAGAAAGTGAACACTTCAACAAAAGAATCTGACATTTATGACAAATGTCTATTTAACCACAGTAAAAATTTACATACAGTAAAGCATATAGGTGAGCATGTTAGTCATTTTTATTTTTCTTTAACAAAATTATAATTATAAAGGTGACATAATTCATTTTTAACATGGTAAGTAAAAGCTACAGTTAACCATGCTGGCAAAACGAAATCACCATATTTCTTTCTAGCATTCTTTCATGAGGCGTATTTTTTGTATGGTTGTCACCACGATGTAAGGGCCATTTTATCCACTGCTTTTTTCTGCTGTTACAAAATGTGTATGGCCATCACTCTGAATGAACCACACATCTTAGGAAAACAGAGCTGCCCCCTCTGTCTGCTTTTAATCCATTAACACTTACAGATTAACACATAACCCCACATTTAGCTTATGTTTCTGAAAGAAAGAGTATGAAGTCAGTACAGGGAAAGATAGGAGCAGGGAGGTGATAGAGAAGTTAAAAATAAAACTCTTGTCAAAAATAATGTAAAGGGCTGGCAGTGGCAAAGATTAAATGCATTGCCTCTTTTCCCTCCTCTTTACTCGAATATTTCTTCCCTTTGCTTAGCCATGGATATAGCTCTGCAGCTCCCTGATTGTCTAGAAGGTTGTAGAGTTAAGAAAGTCAGGAATGAGGCAGTGTCAGAGAGGGAGAAAACTTCAGGGCAGAGACCCAGTCTCCTCCCCATATTTTGGTTTTACTGAATTCAAAACTGGTGGAGAAATCTCATCTTGGTAGAAATGAGTTCAAGGGAATCCCAGTAAGGAAGGGTGAGAACTCAGGGAGATAAGCATCATGAAAGGATTGGGGAAGAAATGAAGCCCAGGGTCAAGGGAAAACTGGTACAGCACCTGAGTGCCTTTGACCTTGTGCAGCCCCCAGGTGACTTCCTCCTCAGAAGTCACTCTGTCATAAGGGCGGAGGGATTTTCCCTGCCCCGCCTTCCCTATCAAGGCAATGGTATGACTGGCGAGAGGGTCATTACTGGTTTTGGAGCTTCTCAGCATCTCAGAGAGCACCCCACTTCTGGCTGAGAGCTTATCCTTTTTCTTTTGTCTCCCAATGGACTCTTTCTTCCAATTGAAATGAATGGACATGCTCTGTCCACTTAGCTCCTTTGCCCTGACTCTTCCACTAAGAAAAAATTTGAAAGTCATGTAATAGAAACAAGATACTAGAATCTCATAGTTCAAGGATTGTCAGAGGGAGTAAAGAATCATCTACAAAAATCCAGACCCTTCCATGGCACTGATGGCTCAGGCCCTTGCCTCTCACGGTGCGATCTGGAGCCAGAACCAGCACAGTCAGCACCACCTGGAAGGAAGCCTGTTAGAAATATGGACTCAGCCCTACTCCAGACTCCCACATCAGAATCTGCATCCTACCAGGCTCTCCAGGCCAACCCTTTGTACTGATGCAAGTTTGAGAAGGTGAAAGTGAAAGTCACTCAGTCGTGTCCAACTCTTTGTGACCCGACCCCATGGGTATAGAATGCATAGAATTCTCCAGGCCAGAATACTGGAGTGGGTAGCCGTTCCCTTCACCAGGGGATCTTCCCAACCCAGTGATCAAACCCAGGTCTCCTGCATTACGGATGGATTCTTTACCAGCTGAGCCATAAGGGAAGCCCTCAAGTTTGAGAAGCACTGACTTAAGCCACCCTTACGTTTCACCTGAGTTACCAACCATGAACTAGTCTCACTTCTTTCTTCACCGTCAATCCTGCCATCCCACGTTTCCACCAAGTAGGCACAAAGATGTATTTTTAAATATAAAGTTGGACTTCCCTGATAGCCTAGTGGATAAGAATCTGCCTGCCAATGCAGGGAACAAGGATTCAGTCCCTGGTCCAAGAAGATCCCAAATGCCACGGAGCAACTAAGCCAGCGAGCTGCAGTCACCAAAGCCTGTGGGCTTCAGCTACTTAAACCTGTGTGTCTGGAGCCCTGGCTCCACAAGGGAAGCTGCCACGGTGAGAATTCTGGGGACTGCGACGGCCAAGAACAGCGCCTGTGCTAGCAAAGCAGTGAAGGCCCTGCACAGCCAGTATATAAATAAATAATTAAAAATGTAAAACAGACCCTTGTATTCTCTGTGGAACCCCCCCTAAGAATATCCCATGTCACTTAAAATATAAACCAAACTCCTTTTTGTGGTCAATAAAAAGCCTTCAAATGAGTTGGCCCCTGACAACCTTGCCTAGCTTCATCTTTGCTCTGCTTCACCCTGGCTCACTCTGCCCTAGGAATGAGAACTGTGAAACCTGCCAGCTTCTGTCCTGCATCAGACATTGGAGGATGGGCTTCCTTATACAAAATCATCTTTTATCCTATATTTTCCCCTCAGGAGAAAGATGAGAATTGTAATTCTCCTCTTACCCTCCCGTAATTGTCTTCTTCTCATCCTCAGGTCCTGGCTTAGGACATATCATCTCCATGATGAGGCTTCTCATCTGTTCTCTGTTCCATCAGAGCAGTTTGCATTTTGTAATTTCTCATTCATCTGTGTACTTGTTTGACTGTCAGCTTGCCTTCTGCGGACGATTATGTCTGTTTCATTGCCCTCTGTACCCCTAGAACTGTGTGCACAGAGAGCATTCAGCAGATGTTTGTGGAATGAATGGACCCTGTAAGAGGCTTTTAACATTCTACCAGTTACTTTAGCTTCTGAATAAGTGTTATTCTATTCTTGTATCTCTTGCTTATACTGGAAAGAAATTGCCACCTTTAACCAGTTGAAGGAATTGGCAGCTGAATTCAGAACGAATTCTCGGTGATAAGATGACTCTAAATTTAGGCTGATGCCACTAAAGATAAACAAAGTAGGGAAATTCTTCCACTCAACTGTTTCTAAGAAAACTTGTTATTAAAAGTCATTTTACTAATGTTACTTCATAGTCAGTGGTTACCAAAATCTATAGACAGAGTGTACAGTTTGGGATTTAGACTAAAGTGAATCTGAAATGAATACAACCAGGTTTTACTACTGGTGTCTAGGATTCCATTGCCCACATGTGACCCAAATAGAAAAAAAAAAAAATGTGAACCGCATGTTTAGGGGATGCTTTTCATTTTGATAAGGTAGTTCTGTGGTATTACGGAAAGAAAGTTGAAGTCCGGGAATCTTGGTCCTGGTTGAGCAGTCAGCATAGTGTGTAATTTCCACATAACGCTTAAAATTCTCTGAGTTCTCATTTATTTTCAAGTGAGAAGAACAGAGGCACCGTCACCCTCCACAGTTGCTGTGAAAACATCTAGTGAAATCATACACTTGCCTTGTAGTCAAACATAGGAGGTTTTACACCCACATATTTTGTTAGCAATTTAAAGATGGAGGACATCTTAGGGAAGTTCTAATTAAGAAACAGCATTTGGAGAGGTTTTCAATTTTCCAAGAGTTTCTAACAGTGCCTGAGAAGTGTGTGCTGAGCTGCAGTAGACAGGGAGGCACGTGGCTCTGTTAGACTTTCTCTTCGATGAGCCTCCATCTGCATTTTGCTGCGTGCCCTCTACCTGCCCTGTTCCCTCCACAGCCTTGTAATAGAGAGCTCTGCCGGGGGCCCCACCAGCTGGGGTGGGCAGACCCTTGTGAAAAAGGAGGCTGCAGGCCAGGCTAGTTAGTTCTTCCTCCCATTTCTCCACCCTTCCAGATTTTTAAGTACTTCCCCCTCAAAATGGGACCAGAGTTCATACAGTTACCACTTTTTTCTGGAAACTAGAGTTCATTTAACGTTTAGTTTTTTAAAAAGTGGGAGAACACTCTTGCATCCTAAAGATGTGTACACCCTTCTTCTTGTATCTAAAGCTGTATTCTTCATGTGGATCCGTGACTTCCTATAGAGAAAACTTTTTGCTGATGGCATTCTGGGAGCCAGCCATCTGTTGGAGCTGTCAAATAGAAGGTAGAGGATGGGGATTTTTTTCAGCCCCCACCCCCTGCCCTGCCCACCCCCTCTGCCTCTTGTTCTCTTAGCAAGGAGCATTCTCTTGGTGTTTCCTGGCCTTGACAGATCAGCACTGTAAAACGTCGCCACCTTCAGTTAAAACTGGTAAGCATGGTTCTGCACTTTCCAGAAACTATGCTGAGCAAGTTCTCGCCTGTCTCCACACTTCTCTGCTTGCTGAGCCTTTGTACCATGTGTGGATATGTATCTCTCTCTACAACTTAGCACTGAGAGAGGGGAAAAAAAGGAAACCTGGTAATGGGCCTAGAGTGGATACAAGAGTTAATCTACTCAAAATGTTTTGTTGATGTCAGAGTGAAGGTCTGACTCTTTGAGACCCCATGGACTGCAGCCCACCAGGCTCCTCTGTCCATGGGATTTCCCAGGCAAGAATACTGGAGCAAGTTGCCATTCCCTTCTCCGGGAGATCTTCCAGACCCGGGGATCTTCCAGTCCTGGGGATCGAACCTGAGTCTCACGCACTGGCAAGAGGTTTTTTTTTTTTTTACCACTGAACCACCTGGGAAGCCCTTTTAGGCAACAGAATAACTAAAACCATGTACTTTTTTTTCTCAAGAATCACCCATTGCCCTTTTACAGGAACCATACTTTTAAAAGGTCCAAAGATTTTAAGAAGTAAAAATATTATGTCACATTTCATGATAGAACATACATCATTGGTGAAGAAGTATCTTTTCTATCCAGGTAGTAAGGGATTTTGAGTATTTCTATGAGTTTTCACCCAACAAATACATGTGTGCAGATGGGGCACAAAGTGATGTGAGCAGGTCTTGACAGTTCAAGGCAAGGCTGGGAATTACAAAACCGGAATCTGACACTTTCTACAGCTGCTTGGTATCAGCAGCCACTTAAATTCAGGAAGTTGAGAACCAAATCAATGAATCTTTTCCAATCAAATTCTAACATCTCAATGTGAATAAGTGTTTGGTTGATATTTTTATAAGAAAATCCTCTGTACTTTGCCCTCAGCCTCATACCATGCTCCTCCCTCACTGTGGCACCAGTGAGAGGGATGAGCAGACAACTCCATGGGAACATTCCAGAAAGATTTGTTGCTCATTCCCGCCAGCTCTCCCCAACAATGTGGCCTGACACAATACTCCAGATTCAGAGTTAACCCTTTCTTAGACCAGGTTTCAATCTAGTCTTCACGGGTGGTACAGAGAGTGCTCAGCAAGTAATCTTCAGTCAGGCCCCGTATCCTTCTTCATTGGTCATGAGATGATGGAAGTCACCTGTCAACACTCTTTAGAACTTGAAGTGTTTTTGATAAGTGGGCCCACGATCAATTTCATTTACATTGGATTAAGGAAACTTGACTCTAGCATTGACCGTCCTGATCTTTCATTGATATCCCTCTCTTAGGTATAGAAATGGAAGGAAATGGCCTCTTGGAGAACTTTGAAGTCAGGTCCTTGAAGATGCCTAGGTTTCCAGTAGCTGTAGATGTGAAGTGCATTGTTGTGTAAATGTTACGGCAATTACAGCTAAAGCTGATTGTTTTGTTTCTCAAGGAAAATAGTATTCCTTTACCTTTTAACATTAAATAGCAAGAAAACAGTATTTTATCATAAAGATATATCCCTTGTCTTTCTCTTCTTGATGTCTAAAGCTAATTTTCTCGTACGGACACATAACTCCATATTTAGAAGTAAAATAGACATTTTAGGAGCCAGCACTGACGTTCAGTCTCAAAAACTGGATCCACCGTTGCAATCACAAACTGTACATTATCTTCCTAAGAAAATACTAATTTATCAGTCCCAAGAGCCAAAGAGTTGTTCTGTGTCAGCAATCAGCTTAGCCTCATAATTATAAATTTGTGAGGATCTGTTGAAAGACATGGATCCAGAAGAATTATAGTGTTTCATAGTGAGTCACTCAGAATAAAGAGCCCTGTTATTTGTAGACATTCCATACAGTCATAAAAATTTAGAGGTGGGTCAGGTCTTAGCCATCATGTGTCTAACCCCTTTATTTTACAGATGAAGCAATTTTGGCTTAGAACTTAGGAAATACATGAAAATACTTTAATATGTTGCACATCTTCAATAGCTTTACCATGACTGTCTTTGAAATATTCAACACATTCAGTGTGTCCAAAATGTGGGCAAGAGTGACTCACTGTGACAAGACTCATATGTGTGTAGTATACTTTGCATCTTTGGTCTAGCATATTCCTTTGTACCTTTGTCCCCCCTGCCCAACGCCCTCTCTCCTCCCTTCATTCATTTTTTAAAAGGTTTAGTCCTTGGTCCCTATATCTGTGGCATGCTGTGCTTGAGACAGGGCAGTTGAAACAGATTGGTTCATAAGCAGTCTTTGCCTTTGAGGGACTCTCAGTAGAGAAGGTGAGACAGATGCTTAAGTGAATTGTTGAAACAGAGCTTTATAAATGCCTGACTCTCAGTATGGGCAAGTATATCTCAGGGCACTGAGAAGCAAGGGACAACAATTATCTGGGAAAGTCAGAGGAAATAAACCAAGGAGGTAACACATGGGGGGAATCTTGGCAGATGAGCTTCCATCTCAGGCAGAGAAGGCAGCACAGCATCATGGGAGAGGGGTACTTGCCACAAGAAGGATATAGGGCATCCAGAAAGGGTGAGTTTAGTGATGCAAAGACAGAGGAAAGTTAGTGATATGGGAATGATGGTGCTGAGATGGAAAGATAAATTAGAAAATAAAGAATCCTCAACAATTTAGCTACTATCCTAAAAGTAAAAGGTTCATCAAAACTTAGTTGTTCAAGTATTATTTTCGCACCATGGGTACATGTAAAGTTTTCTCTGCCATTTTTGTTTTACCTATAAGCCACTTATATTATTATTTTAAACCTGTTTTTCTAAGACCACTTATTTTTAGCATATTTGTTTTTTTTTTTTATTGCTGCAATTTATTTTTCTTTTTTTTTTTTTTTTTTTTTTTTTT